>LTAE01003846.1:0-17207 GCA_001647135.1 Pontederia paniculata | reverse complement strand
CTCTCTCTCTCTCTCTCTCTCTCTCTCTCTCTCTCTCTCTCTCTCTCTCTCTCTCTCTCCCCAGGTGTAAAGATAAGGTTCTCCCCTCTCTCATAATCACTTCTCTCTCTTTCTTTCTCTCCCCTTAGTTTATGCCAAACCCTTAGGAGAATGCAAAGGGGCCAAGGACAACATGGAGATTGAGGGACGAGGATGAGACGCATGAAGGAACAAAAAACAAACCCTACAAAAATAGATATGTTCTAAGATGAATTCCTTATAAATATGCTTTCTTGATAAATGATTTCATGCTAGGTCTTTGCCCTATAGAGAACTAGTTTATGGCCACAATTATAAAGTTTTGATTCTTACGAAGCCTCCTATATGATAATGTTGTTTGACTTAATTTACTAAGATGTTTTATACCAAAAAAAGAAGAAAGAAAAAATATGGAAAAAGCATTTCCCTATGGTCATGGCCATGAAGGAAGCCCTCAAGCCCGTGATCACTGCGTTCACGGTCGTGAAGAGGACTTCACAGGCTGTGAGGTTAGGTAGCGACCGTGAAGAGAACAATCATGGCCATTATCGTTAAGTTCATGGTGGTCGTGAATGCATTGTCATATACTGTGAAATTGTAGGAAATAGATGTCGTGTCTCGATGACAACCGTGAAATTGGATATCACGCTCGTGAATTCAGAGCTTATGCCCACGAGGGATTTTGTTATGGGCCGTGATGGAGCCCGTGAAGGATGAAGTCATGCGGTGAAGTTGAAGAGACAAGAGGAACGTTGCTTCGTCATTGTCGTGAAATTGTATATCACACTTGTAAAGCCATCATGTGAAACCATCACGCCTACGACTTTTAAATTCATGCCCTTGAATGTATTGTCATAAGCCGTGAAGGTCAAAGAGAGGAGATTGTGTCTGCAATCATGGTGATGCAAAAGATGCAAACACAACAAATAGATGCTAGCAAGTGTACTAGTCGAACAAGTAATAAGTGATAAAGTAGAGTGCCGAACCCACGAGGAACTATGTAACTATCTAATCTAGAGGTTAATAGGAGACAACATTGATTTTAGGGTTGGTTTAGTTTCAGAAACAAAGAAACTAAAATTAAGATAAATTGGATATTCACAATAGGAATGGTTGATGACTAGGGCCTAGATGATAGCATGAAACACATATGCACCGTTAGTTCTTACAGAAATGATTAGACATGCAAACTTCTAACAATTATTTTCAGATGGATTAGGAACATGCCCTATTATGATTCTCTTTAATAGATCAATCAAGTATTCATATGATCTTCACCTAACAAGCACTCCTTAATAGTCTTACTTCTCATATTTATATCACAGAATGCACTAAGTATTGTTCCTATACTATTAAATCACCCTTAATAGGTTAACCTAATAGACCACACCCTACTCCATCCTTAACGGATCACGGCAATATGTCATGATTTGCAAAATGAATTAATCACACTGCACAATTAATGATCAACACAGAATTTAAACTCAAGCAAACATGATATGAAAAACAAATGCTAATCTCGTTAACAAAAGTCTGGAAAATATCAAATCATCAAAGCCTAATAACAAATATCTCAAATCAAATTTGTCCTAAGAGAATTACATAAAACTTAGATAAATGATTCATCCCAATATAAAGTGGAATAGGAAATACTCTTTCTAAAAAGTAGACAACTCCGAATCGTCTCCTTAACGGATGATCAACTCTTCCTCATCCAGCAGCCCTTCAGGAGCAATCCTTTGTTCTCTAGATTCAAAGTGCAGGTTGACGGCTCTTAGCATACCTTCTCAGGTTGAATACGAAGCCTCTTATAATCTAGGGTTTCTAGGGATGAAAGTAGAGCCTTCGTGTGAGCCTTTAGATCAAAACTATTTCGGCCAAGGGTGGTGATTGAAACCTCACAAAAATAATCCTTATGTCACACAAGATAACTCTCAAATCGGATCTCCAAAGTCTCAAATCAATTCAGAATCTTTTTGGCCATCGAATCACTTTGAATTCATGTGTATCATCGTCCATGTCTTCATCACGGCCTGTGACAGAGTATCACGGCCCGTAAGACTATTTGATTCATCTCTGCTCAACATCTTACTGCCCATAATGATATCTTACGACCTGTAACTCGAGTTCTGATCCTATAGTAGTATCCAACATTCTTCAAAACTTATGACTCGTAACTCGAGTTCACGACCCGTAATGTAATGATCATCAGATGATGACTCTCATGTTAATGTCGTGACCTCTGATAACGTCTCATGAATACTAGCATAATGACCCGTAACATGGGGTTACGGTCCGTGAAATTTTGTGAATGTGGGTTGATACTCTGTAGTAGTCGTAACACTCCATGATAGCTCGTTACGTGCTGTCTGTAGCAGTTGATCTAATCACGGCCCGTGATAGAGTATCACGACCTGTGATAGAGTATCACATCCCATAAGTCGGGCGCCGAATGGTTCTAAACTTTGCACATTATGACTTACGGCCCGTGATGTGTCTTCACGGCCCGTAACGGTCTAATCTTCAAGTTGACGAGCCTTTTGAACGCTGCTCTGTTGAGGTCGTGACTTCGCATAACGACCCATAATGTACGTCATCAGCATGTGGTTTTCATGTATGACGACCTGTAATGTACCATCACGGGTGATAGCTGCTATAACTTGGCTTCTCTTCCCTAAACTTCACTCTTTCTTCGGTGTTGGTCCAAAAGTTGTTTCCTTTGCCATAGAAGCCACCTTTCTATATAAAAATGCCAAACAAAGGTAGATTCCGACTCTTGGAAGAATTATAACAAAATTATGAACCAAATATATGCACACAATGAAGAATTATCTAAAAAACAGACCTAATGCAGAGCCTAAAACATGTTAGAATATGCATGCGTCACATGGCTTTGTGAATATTGACTTCAAGACCATGAACTCGAGGGTCATAACCATGGGAGAAGATGTCACGTCCGTGAAAATGAAGGGGAGAAGTTTTAAGTGTTTTGTCACGATCGATAAGAAGCTCTTCACAGGTCATGACGGATTTTTGAAATGTTTAACTTATTATTATATTTTATTGAAAATCTCATATGCCAGATAATGGTAGGTTTTTCTAAATATTAAGGACTATTATGTAGACAAGATAAGGGTCAATCATCTTAACTTAAATTAAATGATGATGTCATCATGTATTGTTAAAGTTTGATAGCAAGTAGTGTTTTAAAGATATGACTGGTAGATTAGTTGTTACCCAGTTCTTGTTGCTTGGTCTTCCTGCCCTGCAACGAAAAAATTTCTCGAGCATCCTTATCAGTCGTGGCTTGTGCACCCCCACTAACCTATTGACGAGACCTCCAAGACTCATGAGTCATTCAAAGTCACCCAAAGAAACCCTCAAACTCACCTCAAAATCACTAATGGAATAAGTCGAACATAACAATATATAGTCACTTGGTCTAATTACTGCATTGTGCATATTGCATTAGACGGTTGATAACTAATGATGATTGATGATGAAGGATGATCGATGTTTGATAAAATTTAATGGTATGGAAGTAATTGACATTTGAATATCTTTAATAATATTATGATAGCTTACTCACCATACAATGAAAATAAAGTATTGATGATTGGATGATGAATTAATGATTAAGGAGTAATTGATATTTGACTATCTTTAACGATATTTTCGTAACTTGCTCCTAATGCGAAAAAAGTCAAGTATGATAAAAATGATGTAGGAGTAATTGATGTTTGACTATCTTCAATGATATTTTCATAGCTTATCCTTAGATGAAGAAAGTAAAATATGAATGATGAATGAACAATGATATAATTGCTATTTTATTTTCTATCATAGCTTATTCCTCGCACATGTTTGTGTGATGCAAAGTATGAAAATAAGTAAGAAAAAATAATGCAAGTAACAGAGGCAAAGCCTTGTAAAGCATTGTTCATAAAGTAAGGAAAAAAATGATGTGCTTTATAGTAATGAGATGACTATCATGGATATTGGTATTGGACGTAGTCTTAAATGATTGCATTATTATTGGTCTTATTATATAAGAGATAATCGTTATCATTAGCACAAGATCATTCCTTATTGATTTAGGACAATTGTATAGATATGATGACATGATAGGCCTTAGATTATTTTTCTCATTTATTAACCTTATAATGTTTAGATGATCTTCTTAATTAATGTTATATTGCTTCCTTACAATATTACCTTTTTACATGTCATGATTCATTATATTAAGAATTATCATATTTATGAGTCCTCACGGGAGAATTGCCTTTCTTGTATTGGATTTTACATATTTAGGATCTAAATAGATGATGATGGCGTGGACGATAGTTGATGCTCGTGATGATCCTAAGTTTAAGTGTCTTCTTGATATACATTTTATTGAGTTGTATTAGCTTTATCATATTATGTATGATACATCATAGAGTTTTAAGACTTTCATATTTTATGATTAAATTTTATATTATTTCATAATTTTGTTTAGCGGTATTATTGGTCAACTTTAACGTAAATGTAAAGTATGATATCGCAGAGTCTACAAGAGGATATTCTACCATTTGGTAGGGTGTTCTTCTGGAAGCGTTACAAAATCTCGTTCAAGTTCTTATGTAATATAAGAAATTCTCATTAAGAATTTCCGCTTAAGAATTGTTTAAGAACTTTCGCTAGCCTATTTTAATTGTGCGACCCAAAATGACATAAATTCATCCTAGCTATCAAAAAATAAATAAATAAAAGATCTATGTACCAAGTACGTGGAGCTCTTAATCAATATTGTAATAAGTCAACAACTCCAAAGGGTTTATTCAACCTTCTTTCCATATAAAAGAAAACTGTAAACAATTAAAATAAGAGAACAACAATTTTTCATCTTACAAACGAGACATATATAATCTAAAATGTACACCATCCACTTTTTTTATGCATAAACTAGGAGTAGTTGAAACAACTAACTTTTCCATTCTAGAGTTTGATGCCGAGTTATATGGATTTTGTAATTTTGATCAATATGAGTCTTTGTAACCGAAAATGAGTAGAAGTTGAGACGCAAAAAATCGAGCTCTTCTTTTGAAGACAGCCAGGCTATGATTTAAATTAAGAACCTTTTTCTTCTAAATAAGAACAAAAGTTTCAAAGTATTGAAGTTATATGTGAACGTAGTTCAGCTGGATGGTATGGTACTTTCGAGTTGAAAAAAAATCGCTAGACATTTTTATAAGTTTTTTTTTCAAACTTAACTACAAACAAGTTGAATTTTTGAAATAGATGATATCTTGTCTATTTTTTATAGTTCAAATCTCGGCGGAATGTTGAAGTATCTTCAAACAATTTATTTGGAATAGTTAATTACTTAATCTAATTTTATTTACTCTAAAATTTGTTGAAGAAGAAAAATCAAGTAGGTTTTTCGGATGATTTTCCAGACACAGTTTACAACAAATATATTTTTAAAAATAAAATAATAAAATAAATTCCAACCAAAGATATAAGTTTAATTCAAACATTCCAGTGTGCAGCACTCCACAAACTCGTATCCAACTGAAGATATCTAATAATGTTACTTAAGATATAAAACTAAACGTTCCAATTTAACCATATGAAATATAATAGTAGAACGTTGTATCATTATTTTAGATATCTTTTAATTCTGTTATTTTTTTATTTCTTTTGAAAAAAATATATTTCTTTATCCAAACAATATATTAAACTAACTCAAATAAATCCTAATTAAACAATATATTATATAAGTAAAATAATAACTATTTAAAAAAATCCTAATTCAAATAAATTAAGAAAAAATGTTATTATCCTTGGAAGTACCACTCCGGAACAAAATAAAAAGCTAAGAAAATAATAATTATTTAAAAAGAGTCATAACTAAAATAAACTACAAAAAGTTAAAATTATAATTTATTATTACTTTTATCATTGTTATTCTTATGATTTTATATTATTAAAAGGAATAAAGCCTCCGGATAAAACAAGTCATAATGTTCTGAAAAAACTTAACTAAATGTCATTATTCTTGATCTCTTAATATTGTTATTTTGTATTTCTTTTAAACAAAAAATAAATCATTTTATCCAAATAATATATTAATATACATATGCAGAGACGGATCCATGAATGAATATTAAGAGGGGCTATATAAGATTCAAAATAGTAAAATAATAGATTTATTAGTTTAATAAAAAAATCATAAAAAATATGAAGTTGAATTGCTTAAGATATTTAATCGCACAATAATGAAAAAAAGAGAGAAATATATAATCAATATATATATATATATATATATATTTCATTTAGTTAACTCATATGAATTATTATTATTTTTTATTTTTTCATTTGTGATCATAATTGGAAGAACTANGTGACATAGTCCCCGGACATAATCTAGGTTCGTCGCCGCATATATGTAAAGAAAATTAAATTTATTTTAAAAAAATTATAATTCAAGTAAATTAAGAAAATCTTTTGTTATTATCCTTACTTTTTCTCTGGAAGAAAATAAAAAGGTAATAAAAATAATAACTATTTGAAAAGAGTCATAAATGAAGTAATGTTTTATTAAAAGAATTTTCTAATTTATTATTATTCTTAGGAGAAAATGAGCCATAGTTTGGACAAAAAACTTAACTAGTATCGTTATTTTAACTTTAAGAGAGGTGGGATAGAAGTGCAACTGTTGTCCGGTGATATAAAAAAATATTTCGCTCCAAGTCGAAAACCCGAAATCCCTACTTAAATTTCAATATTTGAATACTTAATAAAAATAAAATATTAAAAAAGACATGCTTTTAAAATATATAAATATAAAATATGGTTAAAACTAAAATACAAAATATTAAAATTATATATGTTTGTTACAACAAAAGGAATATAATTTATAATGGAAGTAAGTTTGACCTTTAACTTACTACAAGAATATTTTAAAAAATCAAAATAATAAAAAGATTCCAACCAAAGATATATAAGTTAAGTTTAAAGTTTAAACATATCTAACAATGTTAACTAAAATACAAAACTAAAACGTTCCAATTTAACCATATCATATGACATTTAATAATAGAACATCGTATCCCATCATAATAATATTATCATTAGATGTTAATAATAAAAAATATGATATAACTTAAAAAACATGGCTAAAGACTATATTTGTAATTTAACATCTTCTTCTTTTTTTTCCCTGGAATCAGATATGCCAGAAGGATTCGAACTCCTCCACAAAATTAGAACAAAAAATAATAAAGAAAAAACAACAGCTGCACCGCCGCCACCCTCTCCTTTTCCTATATATATGCATCACCTTCTCCAGCCTTCATGCATAACGGATAACAGCAGCCGAACCATGGCGACAAGCGCTCCCGCCCCCGCTGCAGAAAAGGAGGAGGAGAAGAAGACCACGCTCATCCTGAAGAGCGCCGACGGCAAAGCTTTCGACGTGGACGAGAAGCTGGCCGTTATGTCGACCCTCATAAAAAACATGGTGGATGACAGCGTCGTCGCCGCTGAGGAAGCCGTCATCCTCAGCGAGGTCCACTCCGCCACGCTCGAGATGGTAATCGCATTCTGGGAGAATCGGGCGGCGGCCAAGGAGAAGGGTGTCGACGAGATGGCGGACGGCGGTGGGGAGTACAAGGCATGGCGGGAGGAGTTCCTCGGAGACGTGGAGAGCGACGACCGCGCGTTCGAACTGATCATGGCCGCCAGCTACTTGAATGACAAGGCGCTACTCGACGTCATGGTCGACCACTTATTCGAGCGCATAAAGGACATGTCCGTCGACGAGGTCCGTGACTTCTTCGGTATCGCCGGCTGCTACGCCCCCGACGACGATTGACCCTTAAACTAATTACTGTGTGCAATTTGAACAACACGAAACAGTTACCGTTAACATATTACGAATTTTTTATTTTTCCTTTTTAAAGAAAAGTATCCCATATGTTTATTTTCAGACTAGATTTTTCCGTATGGCCTTTCTAGATTTCTTTTGTTTTAGTTCATGATCTACAGTATATTATATATGTTCTGTTAATATGTATTTACATATTATTCGAATTATTTTATATATCTTAAAGGTATGTAAAATATGAAAAATAGTATATTTAATATAAATTTAGTTAGATAGGATTTCATGAATTTCTCGCGTGATTTTTCACTTGAAAATTAACCACCTTAATTTTTTTAATGCCAAAAGATTTAATTTCTCGTGGCATATGATTGAATCGGGTTTTTAATAACTTTAATCAACCTACAAATTTGAGCAAAGTATAAATATGGATAATTAAGCTTTTTTGCTTGGATTGAGGTGTTAGGATGGGTGGGGGTGATAAATAGGTGTATGAAATAAGTTCAATTTTTGCTTGGATAAGAAAATTTATAGGAGTCCATAGGTTGGAGGGGGTGATGTATGCCTCCGAGCCTTAAATTTCTCATTCCACTAAAAGTGGATTAATATTTTTTAGATAATATTATTGTTTTATAATCTCTATGTATCTATCTCTCTCTAAATTTGTGATATATGATAAATTCATCTTTTTATAAAAAATAAATAAAACTTATTTGTGTTTAATTTAAATTTATATTTTGAATATTTTTTAGATTACATGGATCCAAGGAGTAAATTAATTAGTCTAATAAGATAAGAAAAATTAGGCGGTCACAAATGTTATTCCGTTGGATTTTTGCGCTTCTTATATTTATTTCTTATATTCAGTCTCTTCTCTCTTTTATTTTTAAAAAGATATAGACGGATAAAATATTACGAGAGGAATAAAAAAATAATATAATACTAGAGATGACATTGAAAAGAGAAAAAATATATGAAAACAGACAAAATTTTAGATGAAAAATTAAAATAAATATGTAATATAATTATTAATATTGTGTTATAAATCATACATATATAATGGTAAGGATGGCTTTTATCCAAATTAATATTGTATATCTCATGTTTTAATCTTTTTACGCCCTATTTAAAATTTATTTATATTTATTTATTTATTTTCCTCTCCATCTATACAGGATGTGAGGTTGACGGCACATGAGGAGCTTTAACTGCATATGAGTGCATGGATCAACCATGCACAACATAATCGCACGTTGAAAGATTTTTGGAAGTTCCAAAAATTGCAACATGGCATCTTTATAAATAGAGGTGTTTGATTATTTGCATAGGTGTGGATAATCGTGCAACAAGAAAAGACTATCAAAATTTTATTAGAACTTTGTAGTACTTTGGATTGGGAACATTAATCTTCTTATGGAAAATTTTTTAATTCCACCACAAGGTATTTATAATACCAATTCATTATCTTGTAAAGACTGATTATTAGTGGTATAAAGCTAAGAAAAGCTTCTTCCCGTTACTTATTTCTCCTTTAAATTGTGCAAATTAGTTTCAATTAATTTTGCACCATCAGTAATATGATCATAACTAAAAAAAATAAAAAATTATATATTTTGTGTCATTTAAATTGCTCTCAATTAGAAATGTGGTACAAATTTTAATGTGTTTCTATATGCATAAAAAAGAAGATTGTCCTAGAAAAATGGCAAGCAACTCATTTTATGTGCGCTGGCGCACAGGCTTGACCCATGAACTTTGTATTTGGGCAGATGCATGGGGAAGGCTTGCGCGCCGCATGGTTGCACGGGCGCGTGGGCCAGACCTGCGCCCCACTTACTTAGGTAGGCGCGCGGGCTTGGCCCATTTGCCGCTAGTTGCATAGGCGCATGGGCCTTAGCCTGCAACACCGCATCAGGATCAGACCAAGACATGATACATTGGGCTCTAGTGAATAGTTATTTTTTACAATTTCAGTAATTAGAAAAAATTAAAATGAGAAAGAAAATCTATTTGTTTTGCACCAGAAAATTACATTTTTTTCTTGGAGTTGTATTACTGATGCACGACATATCAAATGCACATATTAGTCTATTTTTGCATTATTATGGTTGTTACAACTTAATGCCATAATTATCGTTTTTCACATAAGTATGCCATGATAATATGAAAATTTAGAATATTTTTTCCAAAAAAAATTTGCCATTACCTTTCAGGCATTTTGATGTGATCATTATGTAAGATGTTATCGTATATAAAATTATGTGCAACATTCATACTCCAAGTATGTATATTATATGATTTCATTTATGGACATAATCACATCATAAGTGCATGTACTAAATTTTGTCATGTGAAATATGAAATTTATACACATTATTTTAGTTAATTGTGCTATATGAATTTTGTGACATTTATGGAGAAATTAGATGTTGCACTTATTTATGTTACAAATCTAATTTTTAAGTATTTGGTGTAACAATTTTTTTACATGATATTGCATATTCTTAATGTTCAAATTATGTACAAAATGATTTTGTAAATATATGTGTTGTATGAATAATTAAGATGTTACATATATGTAATTAAGGCATGCGATTTTTTTTGAAAATAGATATGATGATTAAATAATATGACTAGAGTTATACATGAACGGTTTTTTTAACCATGCGACATATAGTTCTGCATACATTTTGATGCAACAAATTGTTATTTGCATTTTTGTTATCATGCATATAGTATTATGCAACATGTAATATATACTTTAATTTCTTTTTGTGTAAAATGAATTTTATCACTATTTGTATGCTTAGAAAATTCATATTTCGTTTATGTGATATTGGACTTATGCATAAATGTGATTATTATTAATGTGACATGTTTCATGAATTTAGAAATTTATTCCTTATTAGTGACTTAAATCTAAGTGTACTATACTTATGAAATATAGGTCGTCTAACTATGACTAAGAAATCTAATATATATATATATATTATATCATGGTAGTATTTTTTTGTCAAGTGGTGCGTGACATTATGTGCATGCTTAGCTAAATTTGCATTATAAAAAAAGTGGGTTGAGTCTCTTCACTCTTATATGACTTACCTAGTGTGTTGTTGACACAATCTTTCAAATTTGCTATGTCCAAGTGAATGATAATATAAATTTCGATTTTTATAATGACGCAAAAGGGTAGTGTTATTTAATTGGAACATAGCACAAGCAAGGAAGTTCTCCCACTATTGTAATCTAATTGTCTTGATAAAAAAATATGAAAATAGAATGTTATCACATTATATATTTTTATGATGATTTTGAATGTTTGATTAGTCCAAAATTAATAATGTAGTACCTTGGCATATTATATCATTTTTTTATAATATGATAATTTCTTTTGGAATAGTGGGAGATGAGTGAGAGCTTTGCTATCACTTGATGTCACTACACTTTGTTATTATCAATTTATTGATTATGAATATATGCGACGAAAAAACTTGTATATGATCCTAGACCCATGACCATCAAGTAAATAATATGATCCTAGACCCATGACCATCAAGTAAATAATAGCTGAATTGAACAAAAGTGACAAAATGAACGTAGACAATATGACATATGACATAAGAAAGTGTGATACATCAATAAAGAATAGAAAGTCATTGAATGCTTCAAAAATATCATGCTTGAATATGAGTTTGGTGTCACATCTCAACATAGTATGAATTAATGTATATAATCCATGGAAAAGGCAAAAAAATGCTTGTATCATATTGTTGAGTTGTATAAAAATTTTTCTTATGTGTGAGTATGAGGTACATGACATTACAAGACATTGTGGGATGCCCTTCATGCAAAGTTCGCTTGTATAAGAACAACTAAGTTGATGAGACTCAACTTTAAGTTTGATTCCTATCACATGCACCCGACCATATTATTAAATATGATTCATGTGTTACGAAGTGTTTGACACACTCTTACTGACAACCAACAAGTGCAAGCGGTGATTCGTTCCCTTCCAAAACGTTAGGATACATTAGTTTTGAATATTGCTCACAGTGAAAGTATCAAAACTTTTAATATTATGGTGCGTCATCTAGAAATGGAAGAAGAGTGACTTTGAGGTAGCTACCTTCTTAACAAAAAATGTTGTTGAATCCATTAAGAAGAGCGCAAGTCAAAGTTTTAAACACAAATCACAATATCAAGAGAACGACAAAGGCAAGACTATTAAAAACAAGAGACACAAGAACAACAAATGCAAATGTGGTAAGCATGATGGCAAGTTTGATAAAAACAAAGTCAAGTGTTACAATTGTAACAAATGTAGACATTTCTCTCATGAATGCACTAAGTCAAAAAATAAAAAAAATAGGTATATTTTTATGAGCAAACTTTTTTTTTATATTTCTAGTTGCACATTAGTTGTTGATTCTCATCAAGGAGCATATGACCACATAGCAAAAGAATGTGACACTTTTATGGAGTTTCTCGATCTAGTGCGAGAGCAAAGTGTATTATGCTGGTAACAATGCACATGTGGATGCCAAAGGTATTGGTACATGGAAATTGGATCATTGTGAATGATGTGTTTTATATCTCCATGGTGTACTTTATGGTCCATACTTTCCATGAAATTTAATTTCAATATCTTGTTTATAAAAAGTTTATTATGTATTAACTTTCAATTTTAATTATGTTGATGTAATGTTGAACAATATTTTTATTTGCACTACTTATTTATGTAATGATTTTTATGTTCTTGAGGTCTTAATAGATTTTTTAAATTCTATTATTCATTTATATTATTTGTTGATAGAAAAGCGGATGTCAACACTTGGCATGTCATCATATTCGGTAAGACTATATGAATAGATTAACTAGATAAGACTTTCATCTCGCTAAGGTCACCTTGTGTGCATGTCTACCTGGTAGGACAATTAGAAAATCATTTAGAGTAGGCAAATGTGTTGATTCTATTTTAGAAATAATCCATTCTGATATTTGTAGACCTATTAATGCTATAATTAGACATGATTTTTTTTATTTCATTTCATTTATAAATGATTTTTTCATAGTATGATGTGATCCATTTGATCTTACATAAATCCAAGACATTAAAATGCTTTAAAGATTTATGGATATAACTAGAAAATCAATTAGATCATAGGATTAAAGTTTTGCAAATAGATTATAGTTGTGAACATTATCTGATCTATTTAAAAAGTTATATGATGAAACAAATATTGTTAGACAATTGACATTTCCTGAGACTCTACACCAAAATAATATTGTAGAAAGAAAAAAAAGAACCCTACTCGACATGGTTCATTCTATGATAGTGCAAGTGAATCTTCCTATATCTTATTGGGGTGATTCATTATTGATTGTAGTCTTTATCTTGAATTGTGTTCCATCAAAGTTAGTAGACTCTACTCCTTATGAACTTTGGATATGTCGAAAGCTTGGACTAGTTATTTGCGACCCTGGTGGTGTGCAACCTATGTTTTAAATAATGCATATAAGTATGAGAAATTAAGCCATGGGGAAAAGTATATTTTCATAAGATATTTTGAAATCTCCAAAGGATATGTCTTCACAGGAGAAAAGGATCATGAAATTATAATTGAGATAGAAAATAGGGTGTTAAGTTCTTATATGATGATTTTTCTAAGAAGAGAGACATATAAGGATTTTTACTTAGAAGGATAAAAGGATAATGTATTGGCATTCTTAATATATTAATTTGTTGAGGAGTAGGTCTCCTCATCTCAACATCTTGATTCGAGTGGAAGAGAACGACCATCAACAATGACGAAATAAACTAGAATGTTTAATATAGCGGATTGACGGACAATGCATCCCAAGTTGTCATTTTGAGATCGTGGAAAAAGATTTTATAATTGGTCATAATGATGAACATGAGCCTAAAACATTACAAGAAGCTCTCTTGTGTTCTACCCAGAAGAATGAATGAAAGTCATAATAGAAGAAATTGAGTCAATGGAGGAAAAATCGAGTTTGGAATTTGGTTGATCGTCCATCGGGTAAAAAACAATTGAAAAAATAATTGTGTTCTCAAGGTCAAACGTGGTATAGATTGTTCTGTAGAAAGGTATACAGTTCATCTTGTGGAGAAAGACTACACTAAAAAAAATAAGGTATAGATTATGACGAAACTTTATCACCGATTGCAAATTTCTTTAATTTACTTAATTTTAGCTATTGTCACACGAGTAGATTTAGAACTACATCAAATGAATGCAAAAAGAACTTTTCTAAATGGAAAATTAGATGAAAAAATGCATTGATCAAGCTAAGACGTTGTGAAAGGATAAAAACACAAAGTATATGATCGACACCGGTTCATATATGGACTAAAATAATCATTTAGACAATGATATTTGAGTTTTTGTTAATCTGTAATTTCTTTTGGTTTTCCATGATGGATAAAGACCATTGTGTTTATACTCTACCACTTAAAAGATAAATTTATTTTTCTAACTCTATATGTGGATGATATTACGTTAGCTGAGAATGGCACGAAGTACTTAGTCACCATCAACAAATAATTGTCCTCTACTTTTGAGATGAAGAACATGAATGAAGCAACATACATACTTGGAGTACAAATTCAATGGAATTGTCTAAAAAGATTTCTTAGTTTTTTACTTATTGAAACAATGCTTGAACATTTTCATATAGATGAATGCAAACCCATAGCCACTCCTTTGGTGAAAAAGAAAAAAAAGTTTGAATCTAAACATGTGTTCAAAGACTCTAAAGGAAATAAAAGGCATGCTCTTCATTCCTTATGCTAGTGTAATTGGAAGCCTATTGTACACAATATTGTGTACTCGACTCGATAATTATCAATTTGTTGGCTTAATCAATTGATATCAATCAAACCTAGGACGTCAATATTGGAAGGTTGCCAAGATAATATTTAAATACTTAAAGTCACAATCGACTTTTCACTATGCTACCAAGGAGTTAATGTGAAACTAACTGGATATACTGATGCTGATTGGATGGGCGATATTGATAAATGCAAGTCCACCTCCAGTTACATCTTCTCGCTTGAAAACAATATCGTTACATGGAGTATTAAGAAGCAAGATGGCATATCATTATCCATAATGGAAGCATAATTTCTGGCATGTAGTGAAGCTACAAAAGAAGGCTTTTGGTTGCATAAATTTCGTTAACATTTGATGGGTTCATAAAAAAGAGACGAAAATTATTTTACATTGTGATAATCAAACAACTATTTGCATATGTTAAAGATGAAAAGTATCAATATAAAGGAAAGCATATTGACACAAAGTGCAAATTTATACAACAGGAAGATGTTATAGAGAGGATCATTTAATATGTGTCTACACATTAGAATGTGGTTGATCCATATACAAAGCCTATTCCTACGGTGTATTCATTAAACATATGAAATCCATAGAGCTATGTAATCCCTAATCATACTTAAATATTTGTTCCAGGAATGAAAGTATTTCATTTTGTTGTTTAAGTTATTTAAATGAATTGTTATACCCAAGTAAAATATGTCAACCGAGCATGAGATTATCAAGTCATATAGACAATTGCCACAACACTTAGGGTATAGCGAGCAAGGATGAAATTGTCTAAATTGAGAAATGATCCAAAATCATTTGATATCTTCAAGCAGATATGAATGCAAGTTTATAAGGAATATAGTGTTGTATTATAAGGGAAGCCATATGTGAAACCTCATTTAAGGCATTAAAATTAAGAGACTAGTAGGGGGACTCACGTGAGACACCAAAGATACAAATTGGACTTAAGTCTTTGCAGCGTAATTGAGTAAAGGAATACACTCCTTCAGTGGGAGTCTCCAGCGCAACACTTGAATGCGATACCAAGTATGCTAACTCGGCCCTCAGACATGACAAATAATTTTTATAGTCTTCGCCACAATCTTAGTATTTAAAGAGAGTGAATAAGTTTGGAGCTCTTAGAATCTTGACTATGTTTTAAAGAAGTGGGTTGGTGTTTCTACTTTAGCAAGGTATTTAAAGGCGAAAATAAATGTAGCCTATCGAGTCATATCTAAAAAAGTAACTAGCTCAAAACTTAGAAATGGGAGGGCGAGAGAAAGATTCACTAGTGCTGCATAAAATTTTAGATATGATTGATCAATTTATGAATTTTTGCATACAAAATTTGAGAGAGTCAAATATGAGATGTTTAAATTATGAAAACAAGGTGTATCTAGGGCATAACGAGATATATAGTTGTTTGAGTAACTACATTTCTCCTTAATAAAAGGCTATTTCACGAGTTGATTGAGCGGTTATGCATCCCTAATAAATTATAACATTAGTTCTCATTTCGATAGAAAAATTATGAATTCTAACAAGTCATAGTTCTCCCATTGTAGATGTTTTTATGGTGCGAACGATCTATTTATTATATAGAAAAATTTGCAAACTCAAATATGGCAAAAGTCTATAATGTACAAGTGGGAGATAGACAGTTGTACATGAGGTTAACTATCCATAATGGGCTCTAACTACACATGAATGCATGGATCAACCATGCACTCACATAACTGTAGGATCGGGATGGTACCGAGAGGGGGGGAGTGAATTGGTGTAACTTTTGCTACTTTTAATATGTTAGATTAGTCTAATCAGCGAAAGCACATAGATATGAATATAAACAAGTAGAGATAAGATAGAGTAAAGAAAAACAAACAAGCACACAAACACAAAGTTTGTTGACGAGATTCGGTCGAACTCCTGGCCTACGTCCCCACTTCGATCTTCTTGCACCCGAGATCTCCGGAGATCACTAACGCCTTCTTCAAGGGCGAACGCTTCTTTTCCTTTCTATTCTATGTTGGATCACTTGGCACCAAGAGGGGGTGTGAATTGGTGTAAAAACGTTTTTGCGGCAATTAACACAAGATAGATTATCACTCAGCGAATTAATAACAAATGCAAGAGAAAAGAGATGCAAACATAAGAAGAGGATTTGTTGACGAGGTTCGGCCCAACTCCTTTGGCCTACATCCCCGCTCCGAATTCTCACGCCTTGAGAACTTCGGAGTCCCACTATCAACTCTTCTTTCCGAATAGGGAGAAGAACCCTTTTACAACACTAATCTTTTCTCCGCTCTAGAGGTAAGACCACACCTCTCTTCATAATGAGCTTTCTCTCAAGATTACAAAGAAGGTTTCTCTCTCAATCTCTCTTACAATATGAACTCACTTTGAGAATAAGAGAAGGGGAGAAGAGAATTTGCAAGTTTTTTGCTCAAGAATGCTCTTTGGATGCTCTTTTGTGTATG
>LTAE01003845.1:10698-45915 GCA_001647135.1 Pontederia paniculata | reverse complement strand
ATATATATATATATATATATATATTGCTCTTATTTCAGACTTGATGTTGAGCGGTTGTAACGAAAAATAGTATAGTGAAATCTCTTTGCAGGACGTAGCCATGACCAAAGGGTGAACCTAGGTAAATCTGAGTGTGTTCTCTATTTTTTTGTATTTTCTCTCTGTGATCTCCTACTTGTTCTCGAATTTTCCCATCAAATAATGTACATCAAAGAAGATGGCTGATGGAAATGTCCATCAACTAAAGAAATGGAATCAATACTACATTGGCTTATTGCAAAGTTCACTTGCATACAATCTCTTTACAGGTTCATATAATCTCTTTGCTATTCTCTTCTCTTATCTGCTTCAAATAGCTCCTAAATAACTCTGTATAATGTCATGGCAAAGAAGAGTCCATCATATCTCAGAAATAAAGTCTATCAAACAAGAATTCACCGATGCATAAACCTTAAGAGATGGTAGCATACTTACTTCTAGCTGAGACGGGAAGAGCAAATAACTCAGGGAAGGGAAAATGTAATACCTGACAAATTCACAAGATTAAAAGGGATAAAGAATGGTCAAACACAGATCGTGTTGTGCAGAAAAGACCGTATCTTACATAAATATAGACTACATTACGATGTGAAATCAAAACGGATTGAAGGGATCATGTTCTAGAAGAACATTGGTCGTGTTGTCTTAATGTGTCCAACTGGAATTAATCCGAGCTAAAGTTTTGGGTGAAGATAAAGTAGAGTTATTGAGTTTTGGATAAACTTCTATGAAAAGAGGTTAAGAGCAGAGATGTTTCACCAGAATTATCTTCTCACAAGTAAAGTCACGAGAATCTGTCTCTCTCTCTCTCTCATCCGAAACAATAGAAAAGGAGGCCCTACTTGAGGAGCACATGAGTTGAAAAAAAATAATGAACAATAAGGTATGTAACTAGAATAATCAATTTTAGGAATTATCATATGTATATGACATATAATTGTTCTAGTTTCATGCATGTATATAAAGTTATTATAATTATTGACGGAGTGGATGAAATTGAGATGATGACCTACAATAGTTGATGAACGAATGCGGACCGCATTCGAGGGTAAGAACAACCGCAGTGAGACATCGTTCGTGTTTCATGGGAGTACACCGGTTCGTCGAAAATGGACCGTGTCACCTCTTGATGCGGGCCGTGTTCCACCACAACATCGGAGAGCAACGTGTCGACAAACTGTATCAAGGTTGAGATAGACCAAATTGATCTCCAACGTGGGTCATACTCGTCGATATGGAGACGGACGCATAATATGACGGGTCGTGTTTGCCGCTACGGAGATGGACCCACTTTTGGCACCCAAATCCCGAAAAGAGGTGGACCCATCTTTATTAATCAGTGGGTTCGCTCGTGGGTGTGATCAATTTTGGTGAGTTTTATGTTTGTCTTGTCTGCTAATCATGGAGATGCGTTTTTTTTTATCTTTGGACGACCCGCATGAATCGGAGCTTCTGAAGTAGGCCATTTGCCCATTTTGAAGTTAAAAATATAATTTAATAAAACATAAGAAGATTAATACAAATATGTATTAGTTTAAGTACTTAAATTCATATATTATTTTATGTAGGAAAATGAATTATATGTTTTATTTAAATTGAAATTGAAAGGTGTACGGTATGGTTTAAATATAAAAAAATAGTATCACTTAATATTAACTACTTATATTTTTTAAAAAAAATTGGCACACTTATCATCACAAATACTTATCTATTTTAATGCATAAAGGGCTCTTTAGCATCTTATAGCCTATAACTCTATAACTTTTTGAATGTTGATTTTTTTAAAAAAAAATTTATTAGTTGTCTAGATAAAAGTGAATAAAAATAAGTAATTGTAATATATCTATTACTATATGTTGATATACTTTTTATATGTTGATTGGTCATGACTCTCGAAGTTCAATTTCATTTTAAAAGATAATTTTAAAATTTAATATTATCTTAATCATTCCGAAACTTTTTACTTTTTGTCAAATTTATTATCATGTCTTGTTAATTTTTGTGTTTTAGAAAATAGAAGATCGAGGAGAGAGAATATATAAAACAAAAAATGAAAATGAAGAAAAAATATGATAATATTTCAAACAAGTCATAACTCCTTCCTCAAGTTACTCTTCGATTGCACTTTATAATCTCCAAATTTAAAACTCAGTAATATTTTAAATTATAGAATTCATGAACTCGAACCAATAAGAATAATTAAAATCTATGTGACTAATTGTGGTCTTCCTTTTCTTTTTTTAAGGGTAAGAACAAGCATGCATATATATATATATATATATATATATATATATATATGTGGAATCATAGCATTTGTTGTCAAACTTGGGTAGGGACATTAACCAGATGAAATAAAGACGCCAAATTAATAGGGAATCTTCCATAAAGTGATCACCTTGGGATGCAATGATGACATGGTAACATTGTTGTTAATTTATACTCTTATTCCAAAAGTCCAACTGCACCTGATATGCAAAAACTTATCTCCAAGCACCTCCTGATATCATGGCACAATTTTGTAGCACCATAAAGTTTGAGCCTGGTGAAATCACTATTTATGTTAAGTTCTACAATTGGGATGAACAGTGAAAACTTTTCAGTATATTGAAGCAGAACAGACCTAATGGAGCAATGTGATATGCATGAGATGACTAAAAACAGAAAACATAAGTTTCACTCCATTGCCATGACAATAATATACATCAAAGAAGATGGCAGATGGAAATGTTCCATCAACTAAAGAAAAGGAATCAAGATACCACATTGGCTTATTGAAAAGTTCACTTGCATATACAGGTTCATATAATCTCTTTGCTAGTCTCTTCTCTTATCTGCTTCAAATAGTTCCTAAATAACTCTGTATAATGTCATGGCAAAGAAGAGTCCATCATATCCCAGAAACAAAGTCTATCAAACAAGAATTCATCAATTCATAGACCTTGAGTGACGGTAGCATACCTGCTTCTTGCTGAGGCAAAGGGACCTTCTCAAGGCCCAAACTAATGATGGCTTTAGTCCCTACAGCCAGAGTTCTACAACCCTCCAGCCATTTCAATGCCACATTAATGTAAAATGTCAAATAGATTAGGAGCTTGTCAGCTGAACTTTTGATATCAAAGTTCTTGAAGAACACATTTGCTTGGAAGAAAGTTATTGTTTCATCAACAATGTCAATTTTCAATCAAGTTTGGTTGGCACACTTGGCTAGCAAGAGTGTGCCCCAGGTTGAGGGACCGGGAGCTAGTAGCCTCGAGTTCGAGCTCCGGAGTCGCCAATTTGGCCAGAGAGCTACCATTCTGCTCTCTCACTTAACTCCGGATTAGTCAGGTGCTAGTAGCCCTAGACACCGGGGGCCCCGAGCGGGTATCAAAAAAAAAAAAACAATATCAATTTTCTCTGTAAAAGTATAAATGAGATACTTTTGAGAATTATGGATTGGTGTCAAGAAACAAGACAAATATTTAATAGAGGAAGGACTAAAAGGAACTTGGATCTGAGGCAGGGGCAAGGATCCTAGATATGACTTTTCAATGGAAGAAGAGGAGAACCACAAGCTTTGGTTGTACCTTGATCATCAGCAAAGCTAGAATGATACACTTATAATACAAAACTTATATCAAATTTCTAACATAAAATCAGAAATGCATAACATTCCTGAGATTTGTAGTACAAAAAAGATACTAATGCACCCTTAAGATATAATCTTACCACTTGATATAGTAAACACTTGGTTATGATTGTCTTTGACAACCATAAGTTCCTCATCTTCAGGAAAATATAAATCCCGAAAAATTAGTTAAAATGAATAACATCAATTTATTTTGTCAGCAACTTTGCACATATTTAGATTGAACTTTGAAGAAATAAAATTAGTGACCGGTGCGTTTGTCATACACTTATGAATTCATTTGTGACATGTTATGACATAAAGCCGAGATAAACTACCAAGAGACATCTATTAGTGGAGAGCGAGGTTAAACATATTCTTTCTTTTTGTGAAGGGGACCAAACAAGGTATCACATGCTCTCATATGAAAGCATGGTGTCTAAAATCCCCTTACTGTGATTTCTAAGTATTTATAAGTATTTATCAATCTTAAGTTCCATCCATCTCGTACATAAACCATAAATATGTCGTTGTCTAAGGTTCAACTTGTTGGGAATATATAGGGCGAGGGATCGACCAAGAATCAAAACAACGAATAAAACGAGAAAGAAAGATTGACACACAGATTTTTAACGTGGTAAAACTCTCTTGATCAATGTGAACAAGAGGAAAACATCCACGGGCAAAGGAGGCCGCCATCAAAAAGTTTTCACTATTTCAGAAGAAGAGAATACATCATAAAATCTTAATCCATATTTATAAGGGTCCATACCGCGAGAGGCTTCGCCCTCCGCACCCCCCATGGGCCACAGATTTCCTTTTTTCTCTTAAAGTTTTTTTTTTCAATTTTGAGTACAAGGTATAATAAGAATCAAAACAACGAATAAAACGAGAAAGAAAGATTGACACACAGATTTTTAACGTGGTAAAACTCTCTTGATCAATGTGAACAAGAGGAAAACATCCACGGGCAAAGGAGGCCGCCATCAAAAAGTTTTCACTATTTCAGAAGAAGAGAATACATCATAAAATCTTAATCCATATTTATAAGGGTCCATACCGCGAGAGGCTTCGCCCTCCGCACCCCCCATGGGCCACAGATTTCCTTTTTTCTCTTAAAGTTTTTTTTTTCAATTTTGAGTACAAGGTATAATATTTCAAATCCCAATAACACAACCAAAGCTATTCAAACTATCAAGCCCCTTAATCTCGGTAGATTTCACACCTTAATACCTTTCTACATAAGTCATTTCTCGAGCTTGTAATGGACTAGCATCGAAAATAAACTTCTCTCCTATTCCAAAGTTGTTGGTCGATAAATTAGTGCAACATTCACCAAATAAACCACATAGCTATTCCAGCGTAATGTTGCAATACAGTTCTTGATGCCTAAGCTAACAACATAGATGATTCTAAAAAATTACCCAAGTAGATTTTGAGACAGTTATCAGGTATATAAGTAATGAAAATAACATTCTCGCTTGAGGTATTCAAAGCCAGGGGCACATCTAAAAGGCTCTTATCATAAAGAAGACTTCCAAAATGAAGGTAGATCTCATGATTGAAAACATAAGGAAGATTTGACAAATAGTAAACAAGCATCTGAAAAAAACTGGACAAATGCAGAAAGATGCGCTTAATAGTAGCAGCAGGTAAAGTTATACCCAAATCATCCACACAACTTACAAGTGTAAAAATTGATCCATGTCGATCCAATTTGATCCTAAGACATAAATAAAATGTCTATTGCTTTAGGTCAGGCACAAAAAAGGTTAACACCAACATCAATTTTGAATCTTTGAGCTAGAAAATTTTAGCAGATCGCATTATCCGACACAAAAATATTTTGTAAACTAAATTAAACCTATGGACGATCATTTGATCTATGTTTTCATTCAATTATTTGTGTCATCATTTCGTAAGAAGGAAAGAACAAATTTAGGACGAAGGTGAGAGTACCATTTTCTCTTCTGCTAAATTCGAGTTCTGCAACGGGAATTGTGACGACAGTGAGAAATGAGAATTAGGCAGATTTCTTCGAAATGAAAAGAAATAGGGAAAGGGTCGCAAATACCCGAACAACTTTATTTTTTTTTCACCATTCAATCAATATTTTTAAAAAAAATGAATAAACTTAATTTATAATGTTATACATTTTCTTTATTATAATACCCCTCTGTAAGCTAATAATTTTCTGCTTTATAACACAATTAATGTTCGGGGGGCACCGCCCCCGACGGGAGTTCCGCTTTTATTTAACCTAAACGAGTTTGGACTTTTATTTAAGTTGACCCGTACGGTGGAGATTAAGAGATTTACTATTTGTTAGGGTTTTGGACTCATATATATATATATATATATATATTTATATATATATTGTTCTTATTTCAGACTTGATGTTGAGCGGTTGTAACGAAAAATAATATAGTGAAATCTCTTTGCAGGACGTAGCCCTAACCAAAGGGTGAACCTAGATAAATCTGTGTGTGTTCTATATTTTTCTACATTTTCTCTCTGCTTCTACTTGTTCTCGAATTTTCCCCAAATAACAAAAAGAAATAATCATAAAAAAAGAAAAAAAAGTTCTAAGTTTTTTCACCTCATGTTTTTAAAAATTCTTCTAATACTCACATAAAGAGATGACATTATGAATAATTAATTTTTTGAAAAAATAATTGGAAATATATAGAAGGTGCTAACAAGAGAACCCAAATTAGAGAAATAAGGAATGAAAGTTGGGTGGAAGCGAAAAAAAAAACAATAAACAAAAACAAAAAAATAGAAAAAAGATGAACAATTTAAAAAATTGACCTATTATAAAATTTTAAAAGAAAAATTCAAACAACTCAAAACCCTACTTCATTAGTTGATTATATATAATACATATTTAACTAAAACTAATGTCAAATTTGATTCGAAAAGAAGGGAAAATGGTTTTCCTCTTATTGAATACAAAAATAAAATATAGATTATTATTTTAAATATTTTTTTAACAAATCTGAATTTACTCAGTTAATATAACTTTTAATGAAATTATAATTAATATAAATATAGGTCAAAAAATTCTATGATATATAAATGATGATATTAAAATATAAAGTATGTTAATTTTATCAATTTATAAAAAAAAATAGTAGATATTTTGAAAATTTAAAGTTATGAATCAAAAGAGAAAGAAGAGGGAGATGAAATAGAGAGGTGGTTAGGGCAGTACATTATCCGCAGGTATAGTTTAAGACAATCGTCCGGATATTTAGTGACTCCGCTTCTAGCACTCAAATCTCGAAACTGACATGGATCTCATTTTGGTGAGATTTGTGATATTTTATCCGTAGGTACAGTTTAAGACAACTGTCTTGGATATCATTTTGGTGAGATTTGTGATATGTTATCCGTAGGTAGTTTAAGACAACTGTCTCGATATTTAGCGACTCCGCTTTTAGCACCCAAATCTCGAAACAGACGTGGACCTGCTTTGACGGATGATGGTTCACCCGTGGGTGCGATAGATTTTGGTGATATTTGTGTATTGTCTTGTCTACTTATCATATAAACGTGTTTTGGTTGTTTGATTTCTTATGGACGATGCATATGAACCGAAGCTTGTGAAGAAGGGAAGAAAAAAGGAAAATGTTATTGAACTATTTTGAAGTTAAAAATATTGTGTTTTTTATAAAAGCATAAAAAATATATTATTTTAGGAATTAAATTCATATATTATTTTAAGCAGCGAAGGAGCTATATATTTATTATGTTTTATATTGAAAGTTTACAATAACTTTTTATTAAATTTTAAAGGTATAACAATATTTTAAATATAAAAGTTAATTATCAATTACTATATCTACTGTATGTTATCATTAATATCTTCAATCCAAATTTATAACTATATATATTTTAAAATAACTTCAGCAAACTTATTATCACAAATACTTATATGTTTTTAATGCAAATCTTATTATTGTCTATAACTTTTTTAAGTGTTAATTTTTTTTTAAAAAAATAAATAGTTAGTTGTTTAGATGAAAGTGAGTAACAATAAGTAGTAATGTCAATTGAGAGATGTGTTGAAAAACATAAGCAATTGATAATGATTCTTAAAGCTAAATTAATTAAGATTAATTTCAAATTTTAATTATCTTAATAATTAATTTGAGGATGTCCCACTCTTTAAAGAAGATTCATATCCCTTGTTTAACTTGTGTTCTAGTATTCTTCCTTTAAAAAGAGACTCAGATACCTTGGTTAGTCAAGTTTATTTTCTAAATTTATTACCAAGTTTAGTTTTTTTTTTTTAAAATAGAAGATCAAGAGAATAAATAAAATAAAAAATGAGAATGAAAAAAAATGATAATGTTTCAAGCAGGCCATCACTAAGCGCCAAGTTACATATGTTAACTCATGTTTGATCGCAATTTATAATCTCCAAATTTAAAATTCATTAGTAAGATTTTCAATATCAGAATTCAAGAACTCAGATCAGTAAATGTAATTAAGGGTCTATTGGCTTAGCTAATAAAAAATATCTGATAAGCATTAATACGGATAAGTCTTTTAAGTACTGAAACTTATTTTAAAATATAAGTAATTACATATTTGGATAAAATATTGATAATATCAATAAATAATTATAAAATTTATTAAAATAAATATTGACATTTTTTTGAAATTATATGATAATAATATTAAAAGAATATAGATAAAAGAGCAATATAGTTAGTTAAAAATAAGTTAACAAATTTAAAAATAAGCAAGAGGATCCTGCTAATTTTTTTCAACTTATAAGTTGTTACCTTAACAATTTATAAGTCTAATTTTTTATTTATCAAACATGGGATAGTTTAAAATCAACTTATACTTATAAGCTAAGTAAAAAATATGCCCTAAATTTATGTGACTAATCGTGGTCTTTCTTTTGTCTTAAAGGGAAAGAGCAATACATTATATATATACACACAAATATAATCATAGCATTTGTTGGAACCTGCAAGACTTATCATACTTGGGTAGGGACATTAACCATATGATGATGCAAAAAATAAAGACGCCAAATTATTAGGGAATCTTGCATAAAGTGATCACCTTGGGCTGCAATGATGACAAGGTAACATTGTTATAACCTTATCCCAAAAGTTAATGGCACCTGATACGCAAAAACTTATCTCCAAGCATCTCCTGATCATAGTACAATTTTGTAGCACCATAAAGTTTGAGCCTGGTGAAATCACTATTTGTGTTCATTTTTTAGATTGGGATGAACAGTGAGCAGTTCAAGACATCTGAAACTTTTCATTATATTGAAGCAGAACAAACCTAATGGGAGCAATGTGATATGCATGAGATGACTGAAAACAGAAAACATAAGTTTCACTCTATTGCCATGACAATAATGTACATCAAAGAAGATGGCAGATGGAAAAGTCCATCAACTAAAGAAATGGAATCAAGATACAACATCGGTTTATTGCAAAGTTCACTTGCATATAATCTCTTTACAGGTTCATATGACATGATTAAAAGTTAGAGAACTACAATGTTCATAAACTTCCTCTTTGCGAAGGCCAGCCACCATTTGTTTGGAGTGCCATTAGGTCTATAAGCACAGCTCAGCAGTCTACCGCTAGTCTCCTCTCTTATCTGCTTCAAATAGTTCCTAAATAACTCTGTACAATGTCATGGCAAAGAAGAGTCCATCATATCTCAGAAACAAAGTCTATCAAACAAGAATTCATCAATGCATAAACCTTGAGAGTAGCATACCTGCTTCTTGCTGAGACTGGGGAAGAGCAAATAACCCGGGGAAAGGAAAACCTGGCTCACCAGGAACAGGGACCTTCTCAAGGCCCAAACTAATGATGGCTTTAGTCCCTACAGCCAGAGTTCTGCAACCCTCCAGCCGTTTCAATGCCACATTAATGTAAAATGTTAAATAGATTAGGAGCTTGTCAGCTGAACTTTTGATGTCAAAGTTCCTAAAGAACACATTTGCTCGGAAGAAAGTTATTGCTTCATCAACAATGTCAATTTTCTCTGTAAAAGTATAAAGAGATACTATTGAGAATTATGGATTGGTGTCAACAAACGAGAAAAATATTGAATAGAGGAAGGACTAAAAGGAACCTGGATCTGAGGCAGGGGCAGGACCCTTGATATGACTTTTCAATGGAAGAAGAGGACAACCACAAGCTTTGGTTATACCATCATCATCAACAAAGCTAGAATGATATACCTATAATAAAAAAAACTTATATCAAATTTATGACATAAAACCAAACCCATAATATTCCTGAGATTCGTAGTACAAAAAGATACTAATGCACCCCTTAAGCTATAATCTTACTAAGTTGAGCCCTGTTCATATATAATATTGTACCACTTGATATAGTATGTTCTTGGTTATGATTGTCTTTGACAACCATAAGTTCCTCGTCATCAGGAAAATATAAATCCCAAAAATTAGTTAAAATGATTAACAACAATTTATTTTGTTGACAACTTTGCACATATTTAGATTGAACTTCGAAGAAATAAAATTAGTGATGTTTGTAGATAAAACAAAGTCTGGTGTGATCACCATACACTTATGAATTCATTTGTGACACATTATGATGTAAGCCAGGATAAACCACAAAGAGACATCTATTAGTGGACAACCAAGTTATATTCTTCCTCTTTTTGTGAAGGGGGCCAGACAAGGTATCACATGCCTTCATCTGAAGGAATGGTGCCTAAAATCCACTTACTGTGATTTCTAAGTATATTTATCACAGGCTCAGAGTTCCATCCATGTCATACATAAACCAATATGCCGTTGTTTAAGGTTCAACTAAACCTATTCAAAACAAAGATATCTACCAAGCCCCTTAATCTCAGTAGAATTCACTCCCTAATGCCTTTCCACATAAGCCATTTCCCGATCTTTTAATGGACTAGCATCCAAAAATAAACTTCTCTCCTATTCCAAAGTTGTCGATAAATTAGTGCAACATGAGGACAAATGAATTCCCTAATGTGCTATAAAGAAAAACCCTTGACTATATCATCCTTCGAAACATAGAAAGCTAACATATAAGTCATCTGTAATGAAATGCACAAACAAAAAGGTACGAAAATTTGCATAGACACAGAACTTTAACTTATGAAACTGAGCACTAAGAATCAACGTTTCCTGAAAAGTTCAAAGTTATGATTCACAAATATCAGTCCCTCCTTGTGTTTCTTTGCTCACATACGGACTTTTGGAATAATGGAACCACTTACAGATTTACATAAGAATTTCCAAAGAAAAAAAAAGTATTTTTTACTCCACATTCTTAACATTTTTTTTACTCCAACCACTGGTACTCATTGCAAAAGAAACCCCTTCGGGCAAACGACTAAAACAAAAAATATTGATATCAAGGGAAATTGGAGATGCGATGTCTCTAATTCCTGAGCCTTACCAATGTGGTTTTTTTTTCTGAAATTTATTTAAGATTAGCTGAATCCAGTTCCTTGGCCCTATTAATACTACCTAATCAAGGTCCTCTAACGTGTCTTCAACCTCGGTTCAGATGACCACAGAGAGGGGGGCAAGCGATCTAGAAACAAATCCCCTTCTTTTCCCTAACAAGGGGGAATCGTAGACAACACAAAGAAGCGAGTAAAGAAGGGAATCGCGAATATGGAACTCACCATGCCGCCGATCGAAGGCTTCGCCGGTGGCGAGACAGCTACGGGAGCACAGGTTGAAGGGAAGAGGCGTCGAATCGTGGAAGAGGAGAGAGAGAGAGAAGAGAGGAAGAGGGATCTGTCGTCCATTCACAAGGCAATACCGCAATACAATACCTAATATTGGGCCAGAGTGCATATGCAGCCCACGTACCTCAATAGCTTTTCTTTTTTTTGTCTTTTTTAATTGTTGCTTTATTTAGAAAGATTTGAGTTTAATGAAAGGGTTCAACGTAGGTGTTCCCTACTTAAATATCTGATAAAAAATATATGATAAGCACGAATGCTGATAAATATTTTAATTGTTGATACTTATTTTAAAATATATGTAGTTAAATGTTTGGATAAAAGTGCTGATAATATTAATAAGTAGTTTTAATGTTGGTTAAAATAAATATTGACTAATATACTCTTAAAGTTATATAATAATAATATTAAAAATTATGGATAAAAGAGTAATATAGTTGGTTAAAACAAATAAGCCAACAACTTTAAAAATAAGTAGAGAGATCCTGGTTATTTTTTTTCAACTTATAGGTAGTTACCTAACAACTTAAGTATATTTTTTAGTTACCAAACATGTAATTTTTTTTAAAATTTACTTATAAATAGTTTTAACCTAATTATAAGCTTAGCCAAACAGACCCTTAACTTTTTAATTATTGAATATTAAATCTACGATGAATAAAAAAATAATTTAAAAGAGAAAAAAATTGATATTTAACGTAGATTTAACATTCAATGATTAAAGATTATGCAACAATGATGTTATCTATTTAAATAAAAAATATTTTCGTTTTTTCATTTAATAAATATTATTCTGTTGATTAGGATGATACTTCTTTTATAAAAATTAATCATGTGCCTAGAGTTATATATATATATATATATATATATATATATAAGGAAAAAATGGAGGTGCTCCTTACGATTTTAATCATAGGATCTTTAATCTATGGTATTTGATTTAAGAAAGAGAAAAAAAATAGAAAAGAAAAAATTTAATATTCATCATAAATTTAACATAATATGTGAATATTAGGAGGATTGTGTTAGGATGAAGTAACATTTTCCTTAAATTGTTCTTTAGTTTGCGTCTGTGTCAAGATGTACCTATTTACCTAATGTAAAGCGAGAGTATCTCCAGTTACTTCATTATTCTCTTATTTATCAAATTAATTAGACAACACATGATAAATTCTTCATCTATTTTATTAAATAGACTACTATATCTCTTTCTACGAGTCCTTGCATCATAGTTAGATTTTCAATATTCACCCTAATATCTAAAAGTCCATTAAATTCTTAACTAGTTCACGTAAAATTAGAAAATAATAGCAATGGTTCCCCTCAAATCTTCAAAAAATCTTGAAACAATAAACAAATTCCAGGGAAAAACTCTACCTTCTTAAATGACACTTATTTCCCTTAATTCACATTGTCCTACCTTAATTTCATGTTATACGATCTAGCTCATATGAAATAGAAAAAAAAAAGTAAGTTTATTTTTTATTTATAGGAAAGACATTTTCCCCAGCAATGATTTGATGGCTTGAGACAGTGATAGCCAAATGTACAAGAACAATGCAATAATACAATAAACAGCATTTCTGATGTAAGGAACATTTACAAGAGATTTTACATGTCAAAGTATGGAACCATAAAATGGCTTCACATGCAAACCGGTTGTTAACAACTTTTTGGTATGATATGTACAGCTTAGCTAAGGAGTCTGCAATGTCTTACTAAATTAGGTCTTAGATTATTCTTCGGTGTCGGCAAGACTAACATCCCTGGTAGGCCATTAAACTGGCCTTGCTAATATGCATGTCTTCAGGTGTACAGCATCCTGCAAGTGCTCATACTATGAGTGTTGGTTAACATTTATCATACAGTTTGGCATCCTCGGATGGTTGCACCTCCATGTCCAGACCATCCGCAATGAGCCGTCCAAAGAAAACTGCGGAGCAAGTGGCAGCATCAAGGAGAGTCCAAAACTTTTTGGACCTGCTGCTCAATTATCTGGGATTTTTAGGGAGTTCAGTGAAGAAATGGAAACCTCTGCTTGGACCATCAGGAAAGAACTCTGTTTTCAATCTTCAATTCTCCTCCCTTAGTCTATGACACCATTAAGCAGTCGACAAGATGCAACAAGTTGCAGCAGAAATTAGTGCCAAAATTGCAGATAACTCCCTCAGTTGAAGAAATAAGGAGAATCCAAAACTTTTCTAAGGTCAAAATTTCCCCGCTCTGGCAAAGGAGGGAATGTCAAAGTTGGGAAAGACATCTGGAACCCATGGAGCAACTGCATGAGACCATTACGAAGGAAACTGTTAATGTCAACAAATGGAATAAAGGCTTGAGCAGGAAGGAAATTAGACAGCTCAAACTGCTCACATTCTCAAGAATGGGAACGTCATAAAGCTCCACAAATTGCTCCCTCAATATTCTGTTCATTCTGTCAACATCACTCGCGTGGGTCCAGAAAGAGTCATGTACCCCTGCAGTCATGCATGAAAATAGAAACCATGACTAAAACAACTCACAGAGATATGCTATCAATCTTTCTCACAATGTTATTTCAGCTAGTTGAAGGATCTAATGCATGTGTTTATTACTAGAAACCAAGAACACTCATCAATCATGATTACTGTTGAGGACTCAGCATTTACAATTAATGACAATGCAGGAGTGATTATACGATCAACGTGAAACTTGAGGTTGTAATTTCTAGTGAGGGATTGGAAGAATTGTGAACTTAAAATAAAGTTCATTTTCTGTGAAAATAGGACTATGAGTTGGCAAGGGGTTTTCTGTAAATAACTGAAATAGGTCTTGTCTTTTTTTTGTTGAGAAAGCAAAGGATGATTGCCAAAGTGTGCAACCATCCAATTTATTAAACTATGGATGATACACTGAAATAGGTCTTGCTTTGTTACAACCCCAAAAATATACCTGCAAAACTCAAGCCAGCATTCTTGCAAGCAATGGCAGTCATCATCATATGTGAACCATCAAGTGAATGCACAAAATTTGGTGGGAATGCTGTCTTTTGTCTTTGAACTGAAACCTGACAGAAAAAGCAAGTCAAATGAAGAAATTGATAAAAGTATGACAGCTATGATGGGTATGAGAAACTTACTCTTTGACCCTCTCTCTGTAATGCCAAAACCTGAAGGGAAGTTCTTATCTGCAACATAAATAAAAATTCAGATGATCAAATTGAACAGTATATAAATGATGCTTGACCAGAAACATCAAGTCTCTCCCCTTTTTCCATCACTAAGCCACTTCGTGAAACTATGACAACAAAATATAATAAAATATATGAATAACCTAGAAATGCATTTTTCTGCTCCTCACAGCACTCAGCTTAACAGTGTAATATGACTTTCATCTTATACTATAGCAACACTCTTTTGCCAAGAGGGATAAGACTTTACTTGAACAAAAGCGTTGAATATTGTGAAAAAGAAAAGAGAAAGACGATACCAGTTTGCAAGTTGCTTGGATGGAACACGATATAAATACAGAAATAACTATTTTGAGGACTTTGCAATGGAGCAAAACCACTCATTAGGTTCCATCCAAAAAAAAAGAAAGAACGGTTTTGTTGGTTGAATATCTAAACCTGCATTTTGCAGCATAAAGAGAGACTAACCCTTACTGAAGAGACCAGACATCATCATTACAAATTATCTCAAGTAAATTATCAAGTTGAACCAACATAGAATGACTAAATTACATTTCTTCAAGAGGTCAAAAGAAAGTAAATGGAAGCTTAGCAAGAAATTGAAACAATCAAATTCCTTCACTAAGAAACTTACAAGATGTCTTTCAGAATTTCGGTAAGGTTGAACCACAGGAAGTCCAAGAGGGGTTGTCCACTTAACAGGTTCGTTCTCTGAAGCAATGACCTGCTCAAGTTTTGAAAAAAAAATCACATATAAATTGTCCCTTTTTGGCAATTAAAATATAATGGATTGGTCATCTCCAATTTTTAACACTTTGATGTAAGTAACTTTTTTTTTAGAAATTGATACAAGTAACCTGGAATATATAATTATCAAACTGAAACACACTAGTATATATGAAAGCAGCTAAACAGTTACACACCTTTGCACAATCTGCCAACCATTTCATAATACTACGGGCAGCCTGGAACATTTCCCCAAGGGCATTCAATGTTACCTTCAAAGAACGGGAATAATGAGATTAGCATCTTTGACAGTTGCATTACTTTCAGTAAATACTATACAACCTAGGAAAACAAAGTAAATGAAATGTTTATTCATTCAGCTTAGTGTGTACCCTAGCAGCATAACAGGATGCAGAGAATAGCAACCTATCATCTTTAATCAGTCCCTTTTCTTCAAGCCTCCTTTTAATCTGCTCACGAGCACCAACATATGTGACACCATAAACAGACGTCATTACAGTCTGCTTCACAAGCTTCCGGTCCACCTGAAAACTAGCAAGATCCAATAATTTCCGACCAATTACGTTAGAATAATACTATATTCTACCGGATGCCAACTCAAGAAAGATTGTCTTTATGTAATTATATGAACTAACCTGATCAACTAAGATCTTGGCTAATAAGGCTGTTGGGTTGATTGTGGGGTCTTTCTCAGAATCTTTTCTCATAATATCCATGACCCTGCAATCCAGGCAAACATGCAACTAAGAAACTAGTTATAGATTTTAGTGAGCTTACACAAAGTGAATTCACAGTTTCCGGATTCATGATTGAACAAGTTGAGTAAAAATATTGTACATAACACATATCATTCGGAAAATGTGAGTGTTTTCTATTTCTTAATTTCTGATACTATGACAACATTTTTTTGTTGAAACGGCTTTGACAATTTATTGGAGACAATAGTCTGCCAAGTTAACCTATATCACTTTTTTTGGAGAAAGAAAATGATAAACGTCGAGGTGTAAAGTCATCCTACGTTATTCATAAGAAAATTAACCAAGAGATGACTTATCGAGGTGCACAGTCATCTTACTTTATACACAAGAAAATTAATCAGGAGATGACTATGGAGGTGTACAGTAATATCAAGGGATGCGCTTGAATGTCTTAACTGATAAAAAAGAGTGCATATATACTAAGTGTTGAACCTGATCCTAGAAATAAACAATTGTTTTTGAAAGGAGAAATAAATAATTGTGCATTCAAATAAAAGTAACCGTATTAATGATTAACAGTTGTATGTTCGTCCAAATGATCGAATTGTCCTTGAAGCAATTTAAACTAAAATGGTTATTTATTTTTTTTAGTCCAAACTTGTATGAAGTACATTTTTCATATCATAATATTAAGTTTCAAATTGATTATACCATCATATTTGTGTATGATGATAATAAGATATACAGCTTATGCAGAATATAAATATCTATTTTTCAAAATTTTATATTAGGATAGGGACGAAATTTATTAAAATGTACATAAAATAAAAAAAAGACAAAATTATTGGTCAAAAATGATAGCTTGTAAACAGAAAGAAATAACTCGGACAACCTATCTTTTCACTCATAAGTAGGTCAATAACCTAGTTTGACGAACTTATAATCCCAAAATGGATTTTACCTAATGTGAAGGTTTCTTTCTTGATGATTGGTTTATTAGTTTGACTACCTTATCAGTTCAACTACTAATATTGGAACTTGTTAGCACTACTAGAAAAGTGTCTCCTCAAACAAGGATTACTGGATATATCTGTTAAGGTTTGATTACCGATTATAGTCAAAAACATTTTGATAACAACATTTACTTTGAGACAGACGAAACTAATACATATTACATAATGTTTAGGTCAGATTTCCACTTTCATATATTTAAATTAGGATAGACTGCCTTCTAAAGAAAGACAGACAAATACCTGTTGGCTATTCCTGAGTAGACATCTGCAGGGTTTTCTCGTGCAACTAAGTTGACGGCAGCTGCCTCCAGCTAGCCATAGATAAGGTAGTTTAGTCAGATTATTGTTATTAATAATGGATAAACTCTAGCAAACCAGATGACTTACAGTGTCTCTTCCTAGAGCTGCGTAATGCTGCAAACCATTGCAAGAACCATCCTGAAAGTTGAACAATATGATCTAAAAAGAATCTTCTAGATATGTTTCTTGCATAATTGAATTTTGCAATGATGACAGGAGATGACACAAAGTGTTCCAAGTATTTTTTTTTTCAGTCTAGACCCACTAGTATCCGTATTAACCCCTGATTAATTCGGTGTTTCGGCAGAAGCAAAAAGGTAACCCTAGAAAAATTGATGACATTGGGAATTGAAACCAGGCCTACTAGCTCCCGTCAACCTTGAGATTCAAACCCGCTAATCATTTGCGCCAACCAACTTGGTTCATAGTTGGTTACATGCAATAACTGAACTATATATCACAATTTTTTCTACGCTTAAATAATATTGATCCTCCCGCTCCTTTACTTCATGAAAGTTATGTTACATAAATTTCTGAAACACTAAAATGGTGTCTGATAAAATCCTTAGGTTGGCATTACTTGGCATTTTAATAGTGACAATTGGTGCAGTACCCTGAACTGATTTTCCAGACCCTAGAGGAAACTCCGAAGTTGCTGTGTATATACTCTACATCATCTCATTTTGGAAGTTACATTAAATAGAACTTCTGGCATCTTATTAGGAAAAAGGTAATTGGCATCCTAACAAAAAAAATCAGAGCATTCCTTTGCAGGAAGCTTTATATTATGCAGAACCAACAGATTAGTAACTTTACATTGACCTATACAAAATCTAACAACTTTCAACCTTGAGCCACTTCAATTAAAAGACCTCTCACTAAGTGTTCCAACTGCTAAGCAGGGAAAGTAAATGAATAAATAAAGTTCCACAGTTGAACTAGTAGTTGTTTTCCTAAAGTAACTAGTAAATACAGTTAATAATATTTTCTACATTGCATCAGTTGCTTACCTGATGAATGGGAAGGTGAGAAATGGTATCATATGGTGACGAGCTCTGTAAAGCTTCAGAAAGGTTTATACATGCAGCTAAGCATTGGAATGGATCTTCAGCATTTACCCACCATCGCCTCCCATCAACAGGATTCTTTGCTGAATCAAATATATCATTCAAGTGGTTCTCCACAAATGACAGTCTCCCATCATATGAAAGTTTGTCGATACCACCGCCATATATGTTTGCCAAATGAATTTTTAGCCAACGCAGGCCAGATTTTCCTAGTCGCTTTCCTTCAGAAAACTCTAGAATACCCCGACATAAATCCGAACTTAGATGGTTTAAATGTGAATGCATAGGATAAGCACGCCCACGGAAATCAAGATTGTGAGGATAATAAAATCCCACTTCATCCCTCATTTTCCGAGCCACCTGTTTCCAAATTAACATCAGTATAGTGCAACAAATCCTCTCAAAAAAATATAGTGCAACAAATACAATATACTATCACAGGAGTAGAAAGTCATACGGAAAGTTTAAGTTCAATGTCACATCGTTGAGCATGCATCTCACTGTTGGCCTTTTTAACCTTTCTAGAGTTCCATCTCCATCTCTTAATCTCTAGTGGATCCTCTGAATCAGGTTTCTCGGTTACAGGAATCTGCAAGTAGAATTAAAAAATAATAATATGAGCAAATAGAAGAAGGAAGAAAAATAAGGAAACATAATAGTAACTCGCCAGGGGTAACTGGCTGTATTACATCCTAAAACTAATCATAAACAGAAAAGTAAACCAACACTAACATCTTCACGATCAACTAGGCCTGCAATACCACCTCCTCTGCTCCATAGACACTCTACAACATCAAGAATTCTTCTATTTATCCTCCATTTGGTATTTCCAAGAGTGTCCAATGCCTGAGCAGGTTAATGAGATATTGGTTTAATGGTTCTCGTACAAGCATAATTGAATAAATTGATCCAACGAATTAAGAAACTTTTTTTGACAAAGAAAACAATAACTATTAAACTTGGGCAGTCACCCTATGTTGCATTATAGCTTTAAGACCATGAAAATGCACAAAAATTCTTGCAAGGAAAATGAAAATATAATTTAAATCAATTCTTGAAAGAAAAAAAGTGAAGTCTAAGAAGTTCAAATATAAGGAGAAACAAAAGGAATTCAAGTCAAAATTGACATCTAGCAATAAAGATGATAATAAGAAATAGCCTGCTGTAACAACAAAAAAGATAAATATGAAACAATCAAGTGATACATAAACAACCATACCTCGAATACTCTACTTAGTTGTTTACTTGGAACGCTTCTGATAGCATCCTGTTGTTCTTTTGCTCCATGTGTGCGCATTACATAAGATGGCAAGAATAAATGTCCACCTTTATCAAACCTATGACAAACACATCAATTTACTGAAAGTGCAATGAAAAAGAGAGCATAACCTATAACAAGATTGACAAAATTTTCTTAGATACAGAATGAAACAGAAAAATCAAAAAAATAAACCTATGTCTCATTATCAATAGATGTCCAAGAAAACGTAATATATGGAAGTAAGACAAAGATGCACAAAAACATCTCAAGAACATTCTTCCGTAGACAGCATAATAGATTTAGATAAAATATTATTGTGTGACACATATTGAACTAAATCATACCCCTTCCAACTTTTGGGCGGTATCAACATTGGCAGATAAGGAATGATCATATGCCTAGCCTGCAAGCACAAAATGCAGCTTAAGATATACTTTGTAGCCCACTAAGCCATCCAAGATATTAATAACAAGCAAACAATTAGCCAACTACATGATACTACAATGAACATTTATCATTATGAACTATAGTGAGCTCTTATCAGTTACCCTATGATGATCCAATGGCAAATCATGATCAGGTCCAAACAGCTATGATTTGGGTATGTAACATGATTATCCATTTTGGATCGGGATGGAAGAGCTAACAAGGGAGCATTATAAGTTGCATACGCTCCCAACATTAGTAGCATATACAGCTAATTATATAGAAATATAAAGTAATGCACGAATATATTATGGTAGTCAGTTCTTTTCATGGACACATGTTGATAACAAACACAGTATATCTTGACAAAGATGATAACTACAGAATGGATATAATGGTAAATTACAGACTTTTTATCCGCGCGCCAAGAGATGAGGAAAGGGAAAAAGCTTGGTGTCTTAGTGCAATACTTATGTGGCATGTATAATTATCAGACTACTGAAGCACAATGACCCATCTTTAAAGAAGCAACTTAAAGTGTTAGTTCAAACATAGGTATCTAGAACTCACGGTGCTATTGAGCCCTTTGTGCACGATAGGATCGCATTCTATGACTCCAAACCTGTTCACGGATTTCCTGCTAAAGGAATCCACATATACAGTTAGCAACTTGTGGTGTTCACCTAATAAGGAACAACAACAACAACAAAGCCTTATCCCACTAGGTGGGGTCGGCTAATCACCTAATAAGGAACCTGAGAACAAAACAAACTGTGGAAGAAAGCAACAGTGATATCATACCCATCTTCCTTGGTGATGTTTCTAAATGCATGTCTAAAAGCAGGTTGAATTTTTGGTGGGCAGTCTGCGAGCTGATCAGACGGCGCTTGGACAAATGTGGATTCTATTAATAATTCTACTAGACGACTTCCAAGCTGTGCAAAAGAGACCTTCATTTCAGAATAGGATATAAAAAAAAGGTCTATCTTCAATGCTTGAAAATGCAAAGTAGCAAACCTTAGCTTGGCCATCCCTTCCCCAGGACTCAATCTGAATCTCATTTTTTATAAGCTTCTGTACCTCCATCAGCTTCTTCATCTTGATTAGTTTCATTACTCTCTTTCCAAGGAGCTCCTGCTGCTTGCTCAAGACACTATTTTCAGTAACATTTTTTCTCCTTCCTGATCTACTCTTCTCAAGGTAAGCATGAATCCTAAACTAAAAAAAGTAATAATTACAGAATTAAGACAGTTATAGCCAGAGAAAAAAAAAACAGAAGCCAAATTGTAAGTGATCACAAACATGCAAAGGTTTATCAAGTTTGGCGAAGCATAGCAGAAGATGAAGAAAACCCTTGGACATTATAAGCTTAATATGTGGTGCATGACACTGAGTCATAGTTCCTGCATACATCATCCCGAGTCTCTTGCTGCCGAATATCCTTGTACGTTTGTTAAACAGAGGTAGATACGCTAACAGAGAGATGCAAAATGACTACTTCAAAGATATATAAAAAGGTTCAAGATCCTTGTTTGCATATTGTTCAAATTGCCACACAATTCATCGACACTTGTGTCCATGAAAGAAACTAATAATAAAGATGTGGCATTTTCTTACTAGCAATAGAACTAAAACTTACTTCCTGCTCGATAGCCTCCCCGATATGAATTGCTGCCTGAACCACCCGTACGCATCCTTCCTCTTGGCCGACCATTAACAGTCCCATCATTTTATGCATCACTATGACTGCCATCTTCTCAGCAGACAACAGTCCAATATGTTGTGCGTAAGCGGCCTTCTGCCTCTTCTCCTTCTGCAACTTCTGCTCCCTCTCAATGGCGTCCTTCAGAGGCTCGAACCAACCCAAGAACAGTGATTTGACGTAAGGCAAGCTCGGGGCCAGCTTCTTCTCAAGCATCTCCCTTTCCAGCTCCTTATACTCCTCGGCGGCCCTCTCCCACGCCTCCGTCTCGGATTTAATCTGCCTCCGCCTCAGAGCATTATACGTCTTCCGATCCATCCCATGAGACTTCGAGCTCGCAGCTTTCTTCACCTTGCCAAAACCAAAATCATAATTGGACGGAATCCACGCCGGCTCGTTGGAAAAAGCCTTCTCGAGCGCTTCTTTCGGGAAGTCGAGCACGACGCCGGAGCCGAGCCATGGAAAACGCATCGTCCCGTTGAAGTAGGCCACGGAATCCTCGTCATCCTCGACAGGTTCCAACGAGAGCGGAGACTGGACGGAACTTGCCTGGGAGAAGGACACCGGGAACGAGTCGTCGGGATCCGGCGGTTCAGGGGCGAGCGGAAAGAAGGGGGAGCGGCGGGAGACGAAGGCGACGCCGAGACTTCGAATTGGGAGCGAGCGGGAGAGGAGGAATGGTGGACTTGCGAGGATGCTCTTGGAGGGCTTCGGGCGGAGAGAAGCGCCGCCGCCGCCGCCGCCGAGCTCGAGGGTCGTCCATGGCGGAATTGGGAGGGAGGTGGCGGTGGTGGAAGCCATTGGCGAGCGGAGAGAGAGAGGTGAGAGAAGGAAGAGAGCGGAGTGAGGGGGGTTTTGGAAGCGGATAGAGTGAGAGGGCCGAGGGTTTTATGGCAGGTTTGGATGGTGATATCTTTTTACTCCGTTACTTGGGTCGCCAACGTCGCTTCTGGGCCGGCCCATTTGAGCATTAACTCGGCCCACCTACGTTTAACATTTTTAATATATATAAGGATTTAATGCACTTACAAATCAGTTTATTTTGTGTAGGAATACAAAAAGTATATTATATTCCTCAATATATAATGAATGATAAATTTGATAGGTTATTATTTTTTATCAATTTTGAGAATTTACTATTGACTGTGTATTGGATGGCTAAGTGTGTTATGTATTGCATGAATAGGTGTACTAAATCCTATATATAATAAATTTAATGTACCTACTAACCATCAAGTATTTTGTCGAAATATTGAGTATGATTTTTTTGTTAATTTTATAATTTAACTAAGATGTATCAATATTCTTACAATAGGTATACTAAACACGTATATATAGTATAACATCTTTTCGTGGATTTACATTAAAAAAGGAAGTTTATTTTGAAGGTTGGCAATCAAATTTTTAGAAATTATTTTGGAATTTCAAATTAGACTATTTATCCCAATTATCGCAATTTGAAGGAGTGTGAAAATAAGTTAGTCCCAACTTTTTTTATAAATATGTTATATATAACTCATGTATGACAAGTATTCAAACATTATACTTTGATTCAACTAGTAGGAAGATACAATTTTATAGGATGAGATAGACGGGGTGGAATATAATCTCTCAAACTAAATTAATCAGGCTCTGATAAAAATTCTGAATATTTAACTAAAAAATGCATAAATACAGTATTTAGACTTCGTTATAAGAGTATATATAAAAGATGATTTCATTATTTCTAATACTTGTTAGCTAAAGATAATTAGTAAACAAAAAATATTTTCTGATTAATCAGAAATGAAAAATAAATTTTGAAAAAAAAATAATTTTGTTTAAAATCGGAATTCGTTTTTCAAAAAATAATTGTGTTGGGTAACAAAGTCGTCTTATATTTTCAATACAATTCACTTTGTATCTGCAAAATATATCAAATACACAAAATAAATGAATTTTCTTAAATTTGCTTTCTTATTTTTTTTTCTTTAGCAGATTATCTTCGCCAAAACAAACTGCGTCTACTCATTAACCATTTTTCACAATTGCTTCTGCATTTACCAAATTTATTTTTTGTTTTGTATCAATTGGCTGCCAAAAATAAGTCCGAAGTAAAAAGAGGGAAAAAACAAAAGGACACACTTCACATGACTCTTTTTTGTGGTGTTCGATAGTAACTCCAGTCTCCAAGTGCCAGTAAAATAGTTAATTCATAAAAACACAATTCACTAAATATATCCATATAGCATTTCTCAGTTCTCACAAAACTTATTGTATTTACATAGTACACATATTTTATGTATGATCTCCATTAGTTATTCAACAACGGAAAAATAATTATTATTTTGGAGAATCCCCAACCCACTGAACCATCACTCCCTGCTAAGAGCTATGCAGATCAAGTTTTTGTTGTAATAAGAAGTTGTATCAACCTCAAATTTGAATGTTGAATCAAACAAATGGGACATGTGAAAAGTGCAACATATCAAAGCCAGAAACATTGCATTGCCTGTTCAAACAAAGGTTGTGTTAGGATATGAATATTATATCAACAAAAGAAAGAAGAGCAAAGCGAGCAATAGTCATATACTCATAAAAAATTCAGTGATATACAAACAACTATGATTTTCACATGGAATGGAGTCCAAGAATAGAATCTTATACCATGAAATTTGAAGTTAGTGGCCACATAAAATTCTAAATGATGATTCTTAGCAAGTCGATGCAGACTGTCCTGAATAAATCAATATCATCTTGAAGGGATCAATAGATTGTGCAAAATTGGTAGCTTTTGAGTATTGATTAACGGATCATATCGTGAGCTCCTAACTTTTTATGTGTATGCAATCTTTGCAATATCGAAAAACTTAGGCAACCTTCATGAAATGATAAATGAGCTATGAGTTTTTTTTTTCACATGATTCCTTATTATGTGTTAAGATCTTTTAGATTATGAAATTGTTTATCATTATCTACACCAGAATTAAGGAAATGGCAGAAACACAACTCAACAAGCATACCTCTACAAGAAGCAATACACAATCATCATCTTGTTGGCAGTCAAATTTTGACATTAGCTTTTTGAAATGAGCTCCAATTGTGCTAAGTTGCTCAACTACTATGTTTAATAACTCAGATTGCTTTGTGCCTCTTTCTTGATCTTCCTGCTTAATATTTCTTACAGAATCTTCAAGACGCCGCATCCGTTCTTTTAGTTGCTCGATGTCAGTTGGAGATGACACATATCTACTACTACATTCCTGAGTTGTCAGAAACACATCCTCATGTTGTTTGGTTGAGTTGCTCTCATAATTAACATAAATAGATGATTTAAATGGCAAGTTCTGATCTTCCACACGGCCAAAAGATGATTCATGTAATGAATTAGGATTTCTATTGATGCTCTTAGCTCTAGACATAGGACCTCGTGGAATATCATTATATGTTCCACGAAAGCTATCACCATTTTGACTATCTTGGATTTCATAAATGTCTTGAATGGCGATTGAATTTACTCTCTCTCCACATGATCTTGTTCGTGCAATGCGTCTGCTTAATGAGGTAAGTTTAGATCTCTTGTCTGGATATTCCTCATTTATCTTTAGAAGAAATGTTGACTTGTCGGAGTAATTCCCACTCGGGTTCCATGAGCAATCACGCTCCTCTTCCAAGTTCGTAGTCCCAGTTCTCGAAATATCTTCATATGTCGTACAATCATTTTCCTTGTATCTTTTTGGAGTCAACAACTTCTTTAATCTTCTGTTTGCATATGTTGGCTCATGTCTGAATTCCTTCAAAAAATTGTGCACTTTGTTTGTATCACACTCTTCCATCATGCCACTGCTCTCAATGTGAACTTTCTTTGTAATGTACTCATCCATAATTTGCTTTGAACATTCGACATTTTCCATTGGAGTAAGTTGTCTATCATGAAGCAAAGAACAATATTTATCAGCAGTATCAATCTCAGATAATAGCTCTTCCAATCTAATTGCAGGCAAAGACATGTTCCTGTCCAAGTTTGTTTTCCCGGCAAAGGTACTTCCTTTCTTCGACCATGGACAAGCATTCATCTTTATCGACTCAAAATCAAAATCCTTGATGCCAATAGACAATAATTTCTGCTTGTAATTCTGCACTTGAAACTTGAGGGATGCATTCTCCAACCCTTTCTGAAATATAACCTCATTGAGGAAGGCTATGGATTCTTCAGCATGTTGCATCTTTTCTTCGACCATCCTTTGGTACTGGCATGCTTCCAACTTTTGTGCAGCCTTCTCTTCCTGAAGCCGCATGATCATGGATAAGGCTTCTTCTACACCGGATGCGGCAGCTTTTCTTTCCTCCTCAAACTCGACACGAAGTTTCTTCAGCATAACAGCTTGATTGTGGAAGGAGACTCTTAAAGCAAGCAACTCTGCTTCAGCCATATCTGAAAATAAATATTTCAACTACATGAATTCATTTCATCCTTAGACATCTGACTATGAGGCCCAGGAGGTTATGCAAATTGTTGCTTGATAAGGATCTAAATTGAATCACACATTTGGAAGAAAATAACAAGCTCATTGCCCCATAAGATGATCATAATAAGAACGTGCAAAATCTACTAGTGTTCTAACCAAAGGGCACAACACAAAAAAAAACTCTATTTTGATCGGCAATCAAGGCATGAATTCACAAGAAGTTAGAATTAAATCTGATCCAATCGCAAACAAAATATCGTAACACAGACAAAAGGGGTAAATAAAGGAAAACATCCATCCTACACGGAAGATTGAATACAAAAAAAAGATACAAAACAATACAAGAAGAGATCAAACATTTGCATTCTTACCTGATCAGAGGCCTCTCATATACCAAATCAAAGAAATGGCCTCATATCTTTGAATGAGAAAATACTTTTAATAATCTTCTTAAATTGCATCATTAACTTCTTTTACAGTTAAGAACTCGACAATAAATGCTTGCCAGGTTGTCATGAATGGGCAAAATTCAATCTTTTTCACTTGTTGGGATTGGTAAACTGGAGTTGTTGGATACAAGAAATAAAATTTATCCAAAACAACAAAAAAACAAGAAATGTTCGGTTTTGTTCTTCTTGAAATTGTTATGATGGTGGAAGTTTTTCGACTTTTACTTCGTGTACTTGAACATACGAGGGATGGTGTGCAGGGAAGCTCAAAAGCTATGCAAATAAGGTGCCATCTCTTCGAGGAGCCGTCGGGCCGACGGGGAAGTGACACGCAAAGGGGAGCACGACATGATGGTGCCGATCTGCGCCGCTGGGCACGCGCAATGGCAACCTTCCCGGAGGAAGCCACCTAAACATGGGATGATGACGAAGTGTTCGTTTCTTTGCACGCCAACGGAGTTAACTAAAAAATTCTAAAAAAAAGTTGGATATATATTAAAAGAAACTCTATACATGGGATAATGTATCATTATTGCAAAAATTATTTCAATTAATAATTATATAACTGATTCAAGTGTTTCACTTATTAATTTTTATTTTTATTAAATAAAATTTTATTTTTCATGTATTTGATCTCTTCAATAGTGATAATACTAAAATTTAAATTTACTTTTCAATTAATGTCCAATAGTATTAGGATAACTTCCTTTAAAAATGGATACATATATATGGTGCTAAAAACATTTTCAACAAGTTTTCTCCATTCATTTTCATTTATACTTGTTATAAGTTTTTTTTTTCTTTCACTCTTTTTTTATCTCTCAATGGCAATAACATTTAAGGTACATTTTTTTCATTTAATATCTACATTATTATGGGAACCTCTTCAAACTCATAATTGTATTTCAAGATAATGCATCAATGCATTTATTTGTCAATTAATGTTTATAGAAATGGATTTAATGTTTAAACTTATTAATAAATAATTCATATATATGGTGCTAAAAACATTTTCAGCAAGTTCTGTCCATTCATTTTCATTTATACATGTTATAAGTTTTTTTTTCTTTCACTTTTTTTATCTCTCAATGGCAATAACATTTAAGGTACATTTATTTTTCATTTAATACCTACATTATTATGGGAATCTCTTCAACCTCATAATTGTATTTCAAGACAATGCATCAATGCATTTATTTGTCGATTAATGTTTATAGAAATTGATTTAATGTTTAAACTTATTCAACCTCATGAAATAAATGATTTTAAATATTTCTCATCCATCTATTAATGTCTAATATTATTAGCATAACTTCCTTTAACCTATTTGTTATATCTCAAAATGATGAATCATTATATTTATTTGTCAATATTAATATCTATACGAATTAATTCATTAATATCACAGTTAAGACTATTTTCAGTAAGATCTTTCCATTCATGATTGTCATTTATTTTTTTCTGGTTTTGTTTTTATTTTCTCTTTGATATTTCCAATAATAATATCACTAAGTGCACATTTACTTTTTCAATTAATATCTAATGTTATTATGACAGTGTTCTTTAATCTATTAATTGCAGGGACAGACCAGCAAGACCCTCCTAATATATATTATATATATATATATATATATATATAATGTTTTTATATATTGCCCTCTTCAAAATTTTGTGTTGAGTTCGTTAATGATTAATTATATCTCAAGACAATGTGGATGCCGAATACATTTTCAAGAAGTTAGTCATTTATCCGTCTTGTATTTTTTATTTTATTTTATTTTTCTTTCATCTCCACAATAGCAATAATATTAAATGTATTATATCAAATATTATTGTCAGAGCACTCTCTAACCTATTAATTATTCTCCAACTAATGCATCATTGCATTTATTTGCAATTAATTTTTATAGTAATTAATTCATTAATCTATCTGTATATATTAGCGGGTATATATATAAGCTATGCACATGAAATTTCCAAAGAATTCCTCTCCTTTCAACATTTATCATATTTTCCATTTCTTAAAAAGAATCCTTCCATAAGTTTTCTTTCTCTCCGTTAATCCTCTTATGATGTGGTCATTGCAAAATTAATTATATCATTTACTTCCATTGTGCTCCTTTAAAGTCTTTTTTTTTTTTGTTCCTGACCCTTTAATTTTTATTTAACTCAAACATTATATCAATTGCTTAATATTATTTTAAAATCACATAAGTCACTTTTTATATTCGTTAGTATAATTAAATCTATTATTATTATTATTTATCAATAATAATAATAATAAAGACGCCGTAATATCAAATTCTAACATTTAACACTCTTTTAATTGCGAATAATTAGTAGCGTAAATCTTTTTTAACAGAAGGAATTAGTAGCTCAATTTGTCTAAATTACTTATAATAATAACATTATTATTATCCATAACAACAATAACAATAACGAGGTCATATTATCAAATTCCACCATTTAACGTCCTCTTAGTTGTGAAGCGTGCACAATTTTTTTATTTTTTTTTTTTTGATAGAAGGAATTAGTAACTCAATTTATATAGCAGTTATTAAAATTATTTCTTATCAAAAATATTTTTCAATCATCCAACTTATAAATATTATTGCGTCATATAAGATAGTTTTTCAACTTACCATTAAAAAAATATTAGTTAATTTTTTTGGTCCGGAAATTTTTAATTATCCGGTTAATTTAAATTTTTAATATTATTTTTTCTTAAATATAAATAAACCGGGCCTCACAGTTGGGCCAATTTGACGGCCCATTTAGTTCTCCCGCTTCGCTTACCGCTCGGAACCCATCAGTTCGTCGTCGTCGGCGTCCTGCTCCCAATTCCACCCGCAAGCAGGCGGAAATTATAATTCTAGGGTTCCTTTTTATTGATCTCTTTCCAGATTCGGATTCGGCAAAGAACAAGAATCCTCACTTTTGGCTTCCAATCGGTCACCAAATGGTTCGGATTCGACCTTTTTGCAATTATCATTATTCAGCAATTTCTTTTTCCTATTCGATTGCTTGATCATTCTGCTGATGGATCAATTCTTTTCATGCTGTTGCGCAAATTTTGTTCGTATGATTTGCCATGAGTTCTGTTTCTGTTTACGTAATGTAGAAATTTCACTTCTACCATTTGTTTTCGGCTGGAGATTTGCTTCTCGTATCCTTTTACCTTTGGGTTGTTTGTCGCACGATCGAGTACTATGCTCCAAATCCAAATTTAGATACTGTAACTTGCTTTTTTGATATGTCATCGGCACCAAATCTGATGAATAATGTAGAGTAATGTTTCCATTTAGTAGATGCTTATGTTTGATCATCTTGTCATATTTGATTTCATCAAGATTGTACAGGAAATGTTCAAGAACAGTATAAGTATGTTCTTCAATAGATTATAAAATTTCATCATTAAGTTTCTTTTTCTTTTTTGTCATTTTTGTATAGAGAACACTAAGTCTGAATTTGCATGTCACTTTTCTTTGTTTTCTCTCTTTGCAATTTTGTTCATGGTAGTTCTTCCGTTGCTTGATGGTAGGCTATGTACATTCGGGTGAAGCGCAATAAGACAACATACTTCATTCAGTGTGATCCAACTGAGACGGCTTTGGATGTAAAGAAGACGCTGAACGGCCTAATTGACCAATCTGTTAATAACCAACGATTAACCTTGATGTCAACCAACGATATACTAGAAGATTCAAAGACGTTGGCGGAACAGAAGGTAAAGTGTCATCTTAGGACTATCTTGAATAGATGTACCATAAAAGTTGCTGTTTTATTCCTCTTATTTGATGCACCATTGCTGTATCTGATTGTTTTCTATCTTCTCTTAATTTTAACAACATATAGGTTGAAAATGATGCCGTTGTCGCATTGACCCTGAGAAAAGGTATCTATTTGTCATACCTGCTACCTTAGAACTCCTTCCTTTGTGAAAGTTTGGGATACACCTATTCATTTATCTGTGCTTTCCGTTTTGTGCTTCTTAATATTCTTTTGTCATGCAATTGTTTGCATGCCTGTCAGGTTGTCATGTGATTGACATGTTGCTTTAAGATTATGTATTGATGAAAATTTATGGTGAGCACAGGGAGCAGCAAGATTAGTTACAGAATCAAATTGATTTCATCAGATATAAAAGCCAAAGAAAGGCACTACCATAAAAAAAAACAAAGTACGGTAGTAACGGCAGTGTAAAAATTATAATGCACGAGGTTAAGTGTCCTATTATCTTTCTAAACTCTTTACAGATGGCATGAGATAATGCTACTCTTTTCATCTTAGAGAAATATAAGTTGTTGGAATCCACATGATGGATCTCGTTAAGATCTTGATGAGCTAAAGTTTTACTAGGATATTTGTGTGTCCTTTCTGGTGCAATACAACCGAATGGTGACTGTTCTGTAAAGAGCACAAGGCTAATCTAAGTGGCATTGGCTATCATCATTTTAGCATCCAATTAGTTGAGTGCAGCTCATATCATCATTTATATCGAATATTAATTATTTATTATGTTTTACATATGGAATCTTCATATTCGTTTTCATCTAGTCTTATGCTGGCTGCCAGCTAATGGAACTACTCTGTGTTTAGCATCCATAATGAACATGCAACAAAACTCATATTCAAATTTGTTTTAGGATCTTGCTTTTAGGTTCTTTTTCAAAGAAATATCCTTCAGTGTGAACTTATTTGTGAAAATGCAAACTTATTAATATGTATATATTTGTTGTTAGCTTCGTTATCTTTAAAATTTTCATATTGTGGAGCTTTTGTGTTATTCTTCAGATGACAATGAGTTTGAGGAAGTATATTTTGAACTCCCTGAGCAATGATTCACATGATGACGTCCGGGATTATTTTGTGGAGGTATTTTACCATAATATTCTGAGACGGATAGGAGTTAATGAGAGATTTAGGATTGCTTATACTCGTCAGTTGTTCTGAGCTTAATGTACTTATAGCCATGTGAAGTTGTGTGGTACAAGTCGATTCTTTCTCCAGCCAGGGTACCAACTAATTCATGGGAAAGTGCATTGTTCAAAACTGCATACATATACTTCTTTTGCTTGAGATAGAATCAAACTTTTCTATTGAACAATCTTGGGTCTCATTGAGGTACATTTGCTCCAGAATTTATCCATTGTGCCTTTGGAACGCCAGATTTTGGGGGCAAAAGAGAACTGGGGTGCTAAATAATGAGAGAAAGGGTTTGAGAGAAAAATAGTCTTCTTTATCGCGAAATTTTCATTATTTTGCATCTTTCTTTTGCCTCACCTTTTTTTCTCTTTAATTTATCATATAGTACGATGTTTTGGTTATTATATGCTAATAATGTATCACTATTGCATGATCGCATAACATCGTTGCTTTCTGTAGAAGGCCGCATCGTATGCTTTGTTCACTTGATTTGTAATTTGAGAATCTTGGAGACCATTATTAATGAAATTAAGCTCGTTTGCTCTAAAAATATTATGGACAGAAGGAATGATTTGGTGGGGATGGACTTTGGGCAATTTAACTTGATCATTATTGTTATGGTGTCGTCCATCTTTTTCTTGTGTACATTTTATTTTCCGTTGTTACCCGGAATTTTAGAAAAAATGTTCGTCATTCATTTGATTCGCCTAAAATAATTGCACATTTTTATTTACTCCCCAAAAGAAATTGCACATCTTTAACTTTTTCACATACACAAAATTGAATTTGAAACTTCAGTCAAGCGAAAATAGACTACTTGCTTGAAAATAGATTACTTGTTACATGAATTAACTCTGCCATCCTTCGTATAGAAACTAAATTAATTTGATGGAATGTGCATAATACAGTTATTTTTCTCAATCGCGTCTTTTATCTTTTTTTTAACGTATTAATTGTTACAAAGAAAAAATCATTGTCAACGTTGGCAAATAAAGTACGCCAAACTTATTTATTTCCATGGACATAAAGTACTCCAAACAACAAGCAGCAATTTTATTTATTCGCGTGATAAGTGAGCAAGAGAGTTGTTGAAATTGTTCCCTTGAAAGAGTTATTTTCATGAATATGGAAGTTATTTACTCTCATGTTATAAGAATTTATAATGAATGATAGAAAAAAGTTGACACTTGTTGTTTAATCAATGTTCATGATCAATGTAACGGTGATTTGTTGGGCAGACGAAGTAATATAATGAAAGTTTATGATTTAATGTTAAGAAAATATAATTTAAACAAACATTGTCATGGGTGATCATATAGTATGAAATGATGATTATAAATAAAAATAAGAACAAGAAAATTATAACGTGTATCTTAAAATAATGATACATGATGCATATGTGTATATATATAAACATCCCTCTAGATATTTTATCGTGGCATACCCATATGATCAATCGTCAATTTTAAATATGTGATTTAGATTAAAAATAATTTAAAATTACCTAACTAAAATAATATGACAACTTCGTCTTTTAATCTAAATCACATATTTAAAAATAGATGATTGATTATATAGGTATTCTAAGATAAAATAGTTAGAGGAGTGTTTCACCTCTATTAATCCCCCGTGTGTGTGTATATATATATATATATATATATATAGAGAGAGAGAGAGAGAGAGAGAGAGATGTTTGTGGAACATCTCTTAGTCATCATACAATCATGTGTATGATTATAATCCATAACCAATTGTATATACGATGACTTATATTCATAACACCCTAATTATAACTCCATCCATTAACTCTTAGAGCGTGTTTAGTTTGATGTAATTAGTTTTTCGAAATATAAATGATTGTAAATGAAAATTCTAGTGTGATTTGTATTTATAGTAGTTACTTTTCCATTGTTTGAATAGATGTAAATGAAATTTTAAAAAATGAATTTAATTGATTGAAATTTGAAATATGACGTAAGTGACTATGTAAAGAAATTATATCTTATTATTAAAATTAAATAATTTATTATTCTTTTTAATTTATATATTAATAATATTTGAGATTATAATGCTAATTTTTAAAAAAAAGTATATTTTGGACTTTATTAAAATTACTCATATTCGTAATTGTCCTTAATATGAAGATTTAATATATTTATTACTTAACAATTTCTATTCTATTTTTTATGTATATTTTTGTTCATTTATAAAACTTTTTATTTTTTATTTTATTATCCCGTAGACCCAACAATAGTTACTTTTTCCATTAATTTAAGTAGACCCTAACATTCTTTTAATTATGTCTTATCATTTTATTTGTTATTAAAATAATTATTTTCTTATTTGAATATATTATAGATTTTTTATTGCAATGGATAATAATATAATATATATATTTATTATCTTTAATAATTTTAAGCTAACACCCTTAATATTTTAGTCATCCTTTTATGTTTATAATTGTTTGTATTTTATATTATTTATCATTATATTTTTGCAATAATATCATTTTAAAAGTAAATATTTAAATTACTCGCATTGCTTTTTTTATAGATTGTGTAATATTTATTTTGATTTATTTTTATGCAAAATTATATATATAACTTAAATGGTTACATTACTAATTTTTATTTATATTATTTCCATTTATAATATTTATGTATTTTATTTTCTTGGCACATTTAAATTTTATATATAGTATAATTTTATGAAATCATATAAAATAATTTGTTTAGCATATGTTTCTTGTGGACCCCACACCCAAAGGCCAAAAACTCATTTCCTATAAAATGAAAGGTTGTATTGGTCAATACTAGTAGTATTGGCCAATACTAGTAGATAGTATTCTCAATATTGATGATATTGATCATACTTTTGAATCTACAATCCCAAGAGTATTTTGATGATCATAAATTTGTAAGGGAACTTAGTTTGTACTTATGAACTTGTTGAACTGAATTTTGTAACACGTTGACTAAAGTTCAGAAGTTGTTAGGTCGACCGAAGCTAAAAGAATGGACGACATATGCACATGGAAGACATCTCAGAAGAAGCATATGTGTGCAGCGGTCGTCCTAAGAATACAGAGTGATCGACCTATATTGAATGAAGGTGCATAAGAAGAGGGATCAGAGGTTGACCGATCGACCAGAGATAGAGGAAGGACAACCGAAGTAAAATGCTTAACTAGAGAGGTCGCCCGATGATGAGGAATGGGCGATCGAAGGCAACACCTTTGTTACAAAGGATGGAGATCGGGCGGTCCTAGGAGAAGTTGGATGCCAAGAGAAGACTTAGCCGAAAAAGGAGTCTTGACTAAGCAAAGGAGAGGTCCTCCAAAGTTGAAGAGTGGACAACCAAAGATCTGATGATGAAGGGAGTGGTCGTCCGAAGGACTCAAGGTGGAGACAGTGGACGACCAGTAGGCTGCCAAGGCTGAGAGTGGACATCCAAAGGGCTCAAGGTAGAGACAGTGGACGACCAAAGCAGAAGGCAGGTGGATGGACGGTCGTCCGCAGGTTGAGTGCGGGCGACCGGTTGACATCAGAAGAAGACAAAGGACGTCCGGAGTCTTGGTGAGAAGACGAGTGTGCGCCCAGGAGTTTGTCTGAGCTGATGGAGGCTGAGGATA
>LTAE01003844.1:15857-35225 GCA_001647135.1 Pontederia paniculata | reverse complement strand
TCTCTCTCTCTCTCTCTCTCTCTCTCTCTCTCTCTGGTCAGGGATAAGTGAAACCATTGTTTGATCTACAGAGTTACGTATTAAACATTTAATAATTATAAAGTTATCTTCACTAGTAAACTCCTTGTACTTACATGCATGTAATAAATACAACTTTTTTTCAGTACATCAGTTCCTTGGAGAGTCATCGTTAATCACAATGATTTAATTGTCTCTTTTTCTAAATTAAATTTTAATTTAAATCTGTGTGCTCACGGGACAAATATAATTTATTGTTTATGTAATGAGAAAAAGAGAAAGAAGTGAAAACAAAGAAAATGATTAGAAATATTAAAAATATATATCTTAGCAAACTTGAAGAAAAAAATTATTGAGCAATTCGGTATCCTATAGTTTTTTTTTCGATAAGGATATCCTATAGTTTAGTTGACTCAATTCTTCACACTATTAGGTTTGTCTTGTGTTTGGGATAACTGCAAAATGTAGATGTAACTTTTTAACACCGTTTTTTATTCTAACAAAATAAAGGTCAAAATGATAAAAAAAAAACTTTTTTAAAAGTTGCAGTATGGAATTCCTTTTTACATTTTAAAGATCTATGTTATATTTGAAAAACGACTATGAACTACTAGTATTACTCTAAACTATATATAAACTAAATTGCTAGTTTTTTTAACTTTTAATATAGATATACTATCAATAATCCTAAAAGGTTAGGTTAATAAGAAGAATAATATTTTTATATTTATATTCTTAACTCTTCCTTTCATATGTGGGTCGCTAATAATTTTGATCTACCCTAAATTTTAATACGTGGACAACTAAGAGAGAAAATTAATTTTTAATATGAGTTACATCGAAGTTCGAAGTAAAGGCCTCTATATCTAATAAATTTACCAACAATCCTAAAACTTAAACCGATAAGAAGATCAACATCTTTATATTTATATTCTTAATATTTATTCAAAATATTAAGTCCTGTTATTAAAATTTACACAATAATAAAAGTTAATAAAAAATTTGTTCGTTTGATATTTGAATTTTTACGAACAATTTGCATATGTTGGTATTTTAGAATTAGCCGAAAGTTTGAGATGAGGTAATGGATAATATTAAGTTCTAGGTAGATTGATCATCATCATATGTAGTTCAGGATTGAGGATGCCCCTAGGACCTGGATAAGAACTACAGCCAAGTGTGTGTGTATGTGTTTATAATACCCCGACTAAGAGACCCTAACACATTTACACATGGCAGCTCCTCATTTGACCCCAAAACCCACCCAACACCATGTATAAAATCTATTTTTCTGCTTCCTTTTCTCTCTCCTCCGAATTTGACACTCACCTCACATAGTTTGTATCACCATGAGTTAGAGAAGAAGCATAAGCTCACCATGTTCTGAAATTTCAGCAGCAATTGAAGGAGAAGAAGAGAGGGGAATTAGAAGAAAAGGAGACTAGAAGAAGGAGCTACATATTTGCAAAGCAGGAATCAAGATCTAAGGTATGTAAAGGGGATCCTCTCCTTCTATTTAGGTTTTCAAGGTTCATTTGATTGCCAAATGTTCACATGAAGGAGGAAGAATTAGGATGAAGTTCAGAATTAGAGCTTAAACCTTAGTGTACATGAAAATCACATGATGCATGTTTCAGTATACAAGTCAGGTGAATAATAGCTGCTGCCTTCTAAGTGTTTGATGAAATGCTTGTTTGCGCTATGATAAATTGATTTCTGGTAGGAATTGTTCTATGAGATATGCACATATGTATGTTCCTCAAATTGTTAGAAATACTATGTTTCCCCTGCATAAGAAACCTTAGAAGGATCTTTGTTCAAGACTAGCATTTGGAAATGAAACAATACAGAGAGAATCGGGCTTCACGCGTCTCACTACGGATCAACCATAGTGAGTAAGAACTCACTATGGCGAGCCGTAGCGAGTGTCCAGGACCGTAGCGGATCTCCACGTGCCCGTAGTGCACCACTTTTTTACCGTAATAAGGGATTCACCCCGTAACGACTTGGCGATCATAGTGAATAGGGGAGACCATAGCGTAATGTTGTTATATCAAATTCTAAGAAAATGAACAGAGTCTGGCTACGTTTGCACTATGATCCATCCTTGGCGAAAGTCCCGTAACCGTAGCACTTCACCGATCACCCGTAGCGAGCCCAGATTCGAACGTAGCGGTCGTTTTGAACCGTAGCCTCCCTGTAATTTAAGGATTTATAATTATTTTTCTAAGTATGACATGAGTATGATTTGATTATAATGTTTTGTAAGTTTTGATTGATGAATGTCACACATCTAGATACGATAAGCATGCTCAGCCATAAATAGGGATATAAAAGATGAAATATGTATGCATGTAATGTTGTTTGATGTATTGAAATTCAAAAGATGGATTGTGATAAGTCTAGTGCACATCTAAGAAGAAGGAGGGAGAAAACATTTGACACCCTACCGGTATGGGTGGTCACTTCTTTGGATTAAATTCCTAAAAGCGCAAAGGGGCGGAAGGGGGCCTGGCTTGATCAGCCGAACAGAGTTGGTGTGCACAACGACCCTCGATCAAATAAGATAACAAAAGGACTTGTGGCCATATGAACAGGCTTAAGTGAAGTTAAAAGATTAACTTCAGAAGGGTCACATGATAAGAAGATGAAAGATATAGAATGACATGAATAATGAAGTTAAGCCCAAATGGGGCTATGGGCATTGAAAGTCAATGCGAAGTAAAGGATTCATGTCTAAAGAAGCATCATATTGATAATGCTAAGTATCTTGAGCATTATATTTATAATGCCAAGTAAAGCAAAGTAAGATGACAAAAAGGTGCATTATATTGATAATGAATAAATAAGATAAGAAAGTAAGCAAGATGAAACATAGACTTAAAGTAAAGCCTAGGAGCATAATTGGCAAAGATGAAAAGGTAAAGAAAAGACGTATGATCATACGATGATCATAGCTTGGGTTAAAACCCCGTGATATGCTCTATGTTTATTTATGATGTTCATATGCATGACATGTGGATTTTTGCATATATGAGTGATATGATTCACTTATTCTTTAGCCTTTACATACTCTAACGGGATGGAAGTCCCCTGCTTTCTGGATCCTGTAGGTGAAAAATAATTAAGATGCTTTAAATGAGGATGGCGCTGCAAATGATGGCTAATTCACATGGTTAAGTATGTGCCAAGTCTTAGAGTCATGTTTATGTCGTCTTTCACCTTTTCTATCATGTTATAAAGATTATGTATCGCCTTCGGGCAAGTTAATGTATGACAAGTTTATATCAAGTGAACTTTATGGATAAGTATGTTTTATGTTTAATGACAAGGTTATGTGTTATGTCTCTTGTTAATCATGTTTAATGTCTTTCGTTGATTCATTACTCGTGTCGTGATCTTATATGTCTTCCACTGATTTTATCGTATGTCGATTTATTTTTCTTTTGTCATGTTCTTAAGTTTTGAATGTTGACCATGATTTTTAATGGTCAAGTCAAGTTTATTGTTTCATAGCATTTCGGCGATCGTTCCGAGCACGTGGCGGATATCAATTCGTCCGCGTGACGGGACGCATTTTCGAGGCGTTACAATTTTGGTATCAGAGCCTAAGGTTTGGCTGTAAAGTCCGAATGCTTTAGATGATTAAGGCATATGTCTAAGTCAATGTTGTCCTAAAGGTCAGTGTTTTGAGTCTCTAAGTAGCCCAAAGTCCATGTGCAAAGCGTCATGAGCAGCCATCAAGTTGAAAATGCATATGAACAGGATCTTATGTATATGTAAAGGCTAATGTATTAATGAATTATTATTGTGGTGTTTCAGAAAGATGAGTCACAATGAAAGAGGTCATGAAAGCCACCATGAAGGGTTGGACCATAGAAGATATGAACGAGAGGGATCAAGCAATAAAAGACTTGAAAGGGAAAAGTCAAGTCGCCACGAGGAAAGCTACTTCAAAGATGCCATCTCAATGTTAGCTATGGCTATGGATCGAAGGTCAGGAGGATCAAGCACATTTGAGAAATTTATGAGAACACACCCTCTAGTATTCGTTGGGGAAAGAGACCCCGACAAGGCTGAATCATGGCTAAGGGCAATGAATGATAAGTTCCAAGTGATCCACTGCTCGGGGAGGCACAAAGAGAATTTTGTGACCCATCAAATGACGAATCAAGCTAAGTATTGGTGGGACTCCATGATGCGGACCAAGTTTAATGGAAAGGATAAAGTTTCATGGGAAGAGTTTACCAAAGCATTTGAGGATCATTATTTTCCTCAACATGTCAAAGAAAAGAATCAAATGGAGTTCCTGAAGTTTGAACAAGGAAGTTTGACACTAAAGGAGTACATCAATCAATATCTACGCCTTGATAAGTATAGCCCACTCGAGAAGACCGAAAGGTCAAGAGCCAATAAGTTCATAGAAGGATTGAACTCCGACCTAAAAATGAAAGTCCTATGTAGCAATGTGATCACCTTTGAGGAAGCCATAGAACGAGCCTCCATAATCGAAAGAGCATATGAAAACCAAAAGTGAGACATGATGGGCAAAGATCCACAAAAGGCCCAAGACCATGGCAAAGGTAAATGGGTGAAGAAACTATTTAGGCCACCAAGAAAAGAAGAACCAAAAAGGGGAAGTGCAAATAAGGCATGTGTACATTGTGGTAGACAACATCTTGGAGAATGTCGTCTGAAGAGTGGAGCATGTCTTTAGTGTGGAAAACAAGGACACTTCATCAAAGATTGTCCCAAAAAGAGGGATGCTTATCGCGACAAGGGGAAGAGCAAAGTGGATGAGACACCACAAAAGGTGGTGGGGCGAGTCTACACTATGAGGGCCAAAGAAGCTCACCACTCAAATGAAGTGATTGAAGGTACACTCTTAGTGTTGGGCATCATGCTAATGTATTATTTGACTCGGGTGCAACGCATTCTTTTATTTCATATGATTTTGCAAGGATTCTAAGTGTCAAAATAGAAAGATTTCAATGTGAATTGGAGATTCTAACGCTCATAGGAGATGTATCGACTAGAAGATACATTCCTAATGTACCAGTGCAAGTTGAGGAATTAACCTTGATGCAGACTCGGTAGTACTACCTATGGTATACTATGATATAATTTTAGGAATGGATTGGTTATCCACCCATGATGCCATGATGTTCTGACGTGAGAAGAAGGTGGTCATGCACACCAATGAAGGATAAAAAATCAGCATTCGAGGAGTTCCATCCGGAGATGAGAAGATATTTATTTTGGCAATGAAGGCTCACAAGGTGATGAAAAAAGGTTGTTGAGGATTTTTAACAAGCATAACGACATGTGAAGAAACTTCTCAAGAGTTAGAATGTATAAATGTGGTATGTAATTTCCTTAGTGTGTTTCCCGAAGACCTTTCGGGCTTGCCATCTGAAAGAGAAGTGGATATCCATATTGATTTGGTGCCAGAACAACGCAAATCACAAAGCCCCCATATAAAAAGGCGCCTGCAGAAATGAATGAACTGAAAACACAATTGCAAGAATTGTTGGACAAAGGGTTTATCCGACCAAGTGTTTCTCCATGGGGAGCACTCGTTCTATTTGTGAAGAAGAAAGACGGATCACTAAGGTTATGTATAGACTACAGAATGCTGAATAAAGTAGCAATCAAGAATAAGTACTCGTTACCATGTATCGACGACTTGTTTGACCAACTAGCCATGACTTTGATGTTCTCAAAGATTGATTTGCGAAGCGGCTACCACCAATTGAGGATAGCTAAAGATGATGTACCTAAAACTGCATTTCGATCAAGGTATGGCCATTACGGATTTTTAGTCATGCCTTTTGGACTAACAAATGCCCCCGCGGCATTCATGGATTTGATGAACAGGGTGTTCAGGCCATACCTAGACCAGTTTATAGTTGTGTTTGTAGACGACATCTTGATTTATTCATCGAGCGGGAAGAGCATAGACAACACTTATGAATGGTGTTGGAGACGTTGAGATAGCACATGCTCTATGCAAAACTTTCAAAGTGTGAATTTTGGCTCGATCAAATCATGTTTCTTGGACACATGGTATCAAAAGAAGGAATTTCAGTTGATCCTGCCAAGGTTGAGGTTGTTGTAAATTGGGAGAGACCAAGAACAATTACAGAAGTGAGGAGCTTTCTAGGATTGGCAGGCTATTATAGAAGATTTATACAAGATTTCTCAAAAATTGCAGCTCCAATGACAAAATTAACGAGAAAGAATGAGAAGTTCATATGGACACCAAAATGTGAAGATTGTTCTCAAGAATTGAAGCGAAGGCTCACAACAACACCAATATTGACAATTCCATCGGGAAGTGGAGGATACACTATTTATAGTGACGTATGTGGCACAGGGTTAGGATGTGTGTTAATGCAACATGGAAGGGTCATTGCATATGCCTCAAGACAGTTGAAAAAGCATGAGAAGAATTATCCTACCCATGACTTAGAATTGGCCGCAGTAGTTTTTGCATCAAAGATATGGTGTCACTACCTATATGATGAACAGTTTGAAGTGTTCACCGACCATAAAAGTTTGAAATACATATTTTCCCAAAGGGACTTGAATATGAGGCAAAGGAGGTGGTTGGAATTTTTGATGGATTACGAATTTGCAATCTAATACCATCCTGGAAAAGCAAATTCGGTTGCCGATGCATTGAGTCGTAAGTGGGAAGGCTCAATGGCTTGTTTACATATTCATAGATGGATTCTCTTAGAAGATATTGTTCAATGGAGACCAAATCCAATTGGTCCAAGAGCTTTGTTGATGACTCAATTTGGGAAACAGTTGGACTTGATCAACAGAATCATTTTAGCACAAAGGAGGGACGTGGAGTATGACTACATGATATCATTGTGCAACAAGGAGAAAACTGAATTCAATTATGGAAGTGATGGTGCCATAAGATTTCGAAGTCGATTATGGGTCCCAAATGACAAGGAGCTTCGCCAAGAAATTTTAGATGAATTCCACAAATCAGAATTTGCAATTCATCCCAGGAGCACGAAAATGTACAAAGATTTGCAAAGGACCTTTTGGTGCAAGAACATGAAGAAGAAAATTACTAAATACGTGTCCAGATGCTTGGTGTGCCAACAAGTAAAAATTGAGCACCAAAGACCACCCGGATTGCTCCAACCTTTAGAATTGTCGGAATGGAAGTGGGAGCACGTGACCATGGATTTCGTTACGGGACTTCCAAGAATGAGAGACAGACATGATGCTATATGGGTCATCGTTGTGCTCACTGGGCACATAAAAAGGGAATATACTTAGATTATATGTGTGTAATAGATTATAGAGGACGTGTGATTCTGTTCTTTCCTATTCTTTCAAAACATAGATTTGTCGTCTATTCTTTATGAACCCTTGTGCCTACTTGTGTCATTGACGTGATGGAGTATTGTTGAACTCCCCTGAAATGTTTGGCCCATCTATTTTGCTATATTTTAGTTGGATTTAGTTATATGATTTGAGCTTGACCCATTTGCTATATGTTTATAATGCCCAGACATATTTTTAGCAAATCCAAATGTTAGTTTTATTTCTTAGTCTTTGGTCTATATTTTACCATTGATTATTATAGTTTGAATATAAATTAGTAGAATGATGACAACAACCTTTGTCGCGTCTCGTACATTGAGTTCGGGGCGTGACACCTTTTATGTATAATAGTGAGAAAAAAAATAAATAAGTGGGAGGGGCCACTCTTACATGCTTTAATAGTGAACATATAAATCCAACCACCATCCCCCTCCCACACACACACACACACGTAGGTGCATACATGTACACACATTGTAACGCCCCAAAAGCGTGCCGCACCACGCGAACTAATCAATATCCGCCACGTGCTCGGAACGGTCGCCGAAACGCTACGGAATAATAAATTTGACTTGACGTTTGACAATCATGGTTAACATTCAAAACTTAAGAACATGACAAAAGAAAAAAATAGATCGACATACGATAAAATCAGCGGAAGACATATAAGATCACGACACGAGTAATGAATCAATGGAAGACATTAAACATGATTAACAAGAGACATAACCCATAACCTTGTCATTAACATAAAACATACTTATCCATAAAGGTCACTTGACATAAACTTGACATACATCAACTTTCCCGAAGGCGATACATAATCTTTAGAACATGATAGAAAAAGAGAAAGACGACATAAACATGACTCTAAGACTTAACTCATACTTAACCATGTGCATTAGCCATCATTTGCAGCGCCATCATCATTTAAAGCATCTTAATTACTTATCACCTGCAGGATCCAGAAGCAGTGGACTTTCGTCCCGTTAGAGTTTGTAAAGGCCGAAGAATAAGTGAATCTATATCACTCATATATGCAAAAACCTATATGGCATGCATATGAACATCATAAATAAACATAGAGCATATCACAGGGTTTTAGTCCAAGCTGTGATCAACATATGATCATACGTCTTTTCTTTACCTTTTCATCTTTGCCAATTGTGCTCCTAGACTTAACTTTAAGTCTATGTTTTATCTTGCTTACTTTCTTATCTTATTTATGCATTATCAATATAATGCACCTTTTTGTCATCTTACTTTTTTTTACTTGGCATTATCAATATAATGCTCAAAATACTTAGCATTATCGATATAATGCTCCTTTAGACATGAATCCTTTACTTCACATTGACTTTCAATACCCATAGCCCCATTTGGGCTTAACTTCATTATTCATGTCATTTTATTTATCTTTCATCTTCTTATCATGTGACCCTTTTGAAGTTAATCTTTTAACTTCACTTAAGCCGTCCATATGGCCACAAGTCCATTTGTTATCTTATTAGATCGGGGGTCATTGTGCACACCAACTTTGTTCGGCTGATCAAGCCAGAAATGCGCCATGCATCCCCCCTTCCGCCGCTTTGGCCTTTTATGAATTTAAACCAAGGAAGTGACCACCCATACCGGTAGGGTGTCAAATGTTTTCTCCCTCCTTCTTCTTAGATGTGCACTAGACTTATCCCAATCCATCTTTTAAATTTCAATACATCAAACAACAATACATACATACATGTTTCATCTTTTAAATCCCTATTTATGACTGAGCATGCTTATCGTATCTGGATGTGTGACATTCATCAACGAAAACTTACAAAACATCATAATTAAATTTTACTCATGTTATACTTAGAAAAATAATTATAAATCCTTAAATTACAGGGAGGCTACGGTTCAAAACGACCGCTATGGTCGAATCCGGGGTTGCTACGGGTGATCGGTGAAGCGCTAGGGTTACGGGATTTTTGACAAGGATGGATCATAGTGCAAACGTAGCTAGACTTTGTTCATTCTCTCATAATTCGATTTAACAACATTACGCTATGGTCTCCCCTATTCGCTACGTTCGCAAAGTCGTTACGGGGTGAATCCTTTATTAGGGTCAAAAAGTGGTGCACTACAGGCACATGGAGCCCCGCTGCGATCCTGGACACTCGCTACGGCTCACCCGTAGCGAGTTCTTACTCACTACGATTGTCGTAGTGAGACGCGTGAAGCCCGATTCTCTCTGTATTGTTTCATTTCCAAATGCTAGTCTTGAACAGAGATCCTTCTAAGGTATCTTATGTAGGGGAAACATAGTATTCTAACAATTTGAGGAACATACATATGGACATATCCCATAGAACAATTCCTACCAGAAATAAATTTATATAGCGCAAACAAGCATTTCATCATACACTTAGAAGGCAACAACTATTATTCACCTGACTTGATATATACTGAAACATGCATCATGTGATTTTCATGTACACTAAGGTTTAAGCTCTAATTTTGAACTTTATCCTTATTCTTCCTCCTACATGTGAACATTTGACAATCAAATGAACCTTCAAAACCTAAATAGAAGGAGAGGATCCCCTTTACATACCTTAGATCCTGGTTCCTGGTTTGCAAATCTGTAGCTCCTTCTAGTCTTCTTTTCTTCTAATTCCCCTCTCTTCTTCTCCTTCAATTGCTGCTGAAATTTCAGAACTTGGTGAGCTTGTGCTTCTCCTCTAACTCATGTTGATACAAATTATGTGAGGTGAGTGTCAAATTCGGAGGAGAGAGAAAAGGCATCAGAAAAATAGGTTTTATACATGGTGTTGGGTGGGTTTTGGGGTCAAATGAGGGGCTGCCATGTGTTAATGTGTTAGGGTCTCTTAGTTGGGTTATTATATTATGACCCCCTTAAATATAAATTCGTCTTCGAATTTACTTAAGTCTTAGGACTTACCAAATAGATAAGGGAATCGTTCTTGCATTTCCTCTTTGATTTCCCAAGTTGCTTCTCGCCCTTGGTGATGTGTCCATACCACCTTCACCAGTGGTACTATTTTGTTGCGGAGGTGACGCTCTTGATATTCCAATATTTCGGTCGGATACTCTTCATAGGATAAATCCTCTTTGAGATTTGGTTCTTTAACACCTAGAACGTGTGACTCATTGATACATTGATACATGAAACACATTGTGTATTCTTGAGTACGATGGCAGCAACGCCAACCCTTTAAACAACTTTGCCAACTCGCTCCAAGATCTCGAATGGCCCTATGTACCTTGGGCTTAATTTTCCCTTTTTACTAAAATGCATAACCCCCTTCGTGGGTGAAGCCTTTAGAAGAACAAAATCACCAACATCAAAAGTGAGCTCTCTTCTTTTATTGTCGGCATAACTCTTTTGTCGATCTTGAGCCGCCTGCATTCTTTCTTTAATCATCTCGACCTTTTCCGCATACCTTTCTACAAGTTCAGGCCCAATTAATTTTCTATCGCCTATTTCGCTCCAACATGTGGGTGACCTATAGGGTCTACCATACAAAGCTTCAAATGGATCCATCCTGATGCTCGAATGATAACTATTATTGTAGGCGAATTCGACCAATGATAAGTGGTCATCCCAACTTCCTTTCCAATCAAGTGCACATGCCCTTAGAATATCTTCCAAGGTTTGAATAGTTCTTTCACTTTGGCCATCGCTTTGCGGGTGAAAGGACATGCTATAATTGAGTCTTGTTCCAAATGCTTCTTGAAATCCTTGCCAAAACCTTCCGGTGAACCTTGGATCTCTATCTGATACGATAGAAATGGGAATGCCATGCAATTGGATAATTTCTCTAACATACAATTTCATTAGACTTTCGATGGTTTGCTTCTCTCTTATTGGTAAAAAGTGCGCCGAAATAATCATATCAATCTCCATGGACTACCTCATCATCATCACCTACAAAAATAATATAAATAGTGGGGTGAGCATGAAAAGCTCAGTGAGGAATAAGATTTCACAAACTATGAAAGCTTGAAAATAAATTTGAATAGGAATCACATCTCCAAATCCATCATCAATTGTCAATCATATCATCATATCATACCTAGCTTATATTATATGAAAATACTTGCAATCCAAATGCGATGTAATAATATGCTATGTATGATATGATAAATATGTGTCATGATACTAATCGTCATCTATGAGCACATTTCACATCCACTATAAGTGTATCTCATCATATCCGCCATGAGTCGGGTCAAATAGCCCGCGCTTATCGCGCCTTCAAATGACCCCACCTCTTCCTCCATTAGAGGTCAAACAACCCGCACAACCATCGCTCGTGCCCGCAAATGACCCTCTCATCATTGTAATCCAACATACAAATCACTTCATCCTCCACGAGAGGTCAAACAGCCCGCACAATCATAGCCCGTGCCCGCAAATAACTCTCTCGTCATCAAATCCTATATACACATCACATCGTCATCCACGAGAGATCAAACAATCTGCACAATCATAGCTTATGCCACAAATGACTCTCTCGTCGACATGATCCAACATTAGTAAATCACCTAGCTCTCACGTGAGTCATCTTCTCACTCCCATGCGAGCCACCATGCATGCTCTAATGCAAATGCATGATGATGCCATAATATCATTAGTATATTAATTCATATTTAAAAATATAGATTTTCATGTAGGATTCATAATGACCACACAATCAAACACATCCGAAAAATCTGTGATAAGGTAATAACATCCAAATAACTGAATCCATGGAAATCACATAACAAAATCCGTGAAAACATCGAATGACTAAATCCCACATATCATGACAATAGCTCAAAAGACAATCATATCATTAATTAACATAATTAATCACATGAGCTAATAAATAATTTATTGGACCACTAAAGATGTGGTTATATATAAGATCGTGAAGTCCATTCACCTAGGCTACGCTCGACCTCATTGGGTCTCCCACGTTCAAGTCTAATCACAATATGAATAATCTGATCAAATATCTTAATCGTATTAATACTCATTGTGTAGCAAATAGATCTTAGGACAAGGATTAATAATATTTACTAATTGCTTATATTTATTGTGCAATACTCATGTTTCATTCGGATTTAAATCTTTGCCTTGCTAATAGTTTATGTGATCTCTTTCCCTCAATACAATCATTATGTAACTTGTCATGTCATGATCATAATTATCTAATCATTTTCTATTTTAAATATATATATAGGGTTCAACGAAGCCATGTTACCTACATTCTCAATCACAGGGATATTGAATTTACGGTGAATATAAACAAGATTTAGGAAAGAGAAAATCTAACATCCACCAAAGATTTAACATCCTACGATTGAGAAGATAGATAACATGGTCCCTACTTAAATAGGTAGTATCTTCATTTTTTTCATTTATATATGCATAATCAGATTCTGTCACATCGCCCAATTATCATTTAGTCATTTATATAAACATATTAATAATTAAATAACATATGATTTGTCATATCTTGACATTATATCTAATCATCACATTATTCTTATCTAATTAAATTATGATCCCATGTTTATAATTTATTAGATAGGGTATAAGTGCTAATTACGTGTCAACCTTCCAATTAACTTAACTAGTTATTAAGACGCAATCTCATCTATTACTTAGTACTATTAACATGAATAATCCAATTTAATATATACAATAGAGATTTTATTCTCGCAATTATTGTTCCATTCATTTATAATCCTTGCAGCAACCTTTATATAGATTAAGTTATAGAGGATTACCCTACCTGGAAGAGTATTTAATTAACATACTTATCATACTAATCATTCACATATTACATGATTCTATCTTAACACTAACATTATACAAATTTAATTAAATACTCATCAATTTCATACTATCTTATTGTAATTAACCTCTAATAACCCATTACTTTCTCCAATCGTATGGCGTAGTTAAGTTCAACCATAGTGTTTTACTTAATGAATGTTCGTTCAAACTGTTGCCGTCTTTGGCTCCTCCGATGGTCCTTGTCTCCCTTGGCTCTGGTGATAATGTAACTGGGATTGATGTTGTGACATCCGTCGGGAGTTAGAATAATGAGAAGGGGTTTTCATGATTACATACACATAGAGCTCATCGGAGAAATAGGAAGGGAAATCTAGCTCGCAAGTCGTCCGCTCCGACTCCGGTGACTCGCATGCAACCATCGTCGATCGATCGCAAGAAGGTCATGATGTGAACAAACCCTCGAAGATGCGAATCCAACAAATTGTGGCACTGTGACATCTCGAATCGCACATGAATTCTCAGCATAAGTCATCATGATGTCGTCCAAAACAATATTGACTTACCGAAAGGATATCGATAATGAATGCATCACGGAATGGTCGAATTTCTTCCCTCGCATGTCGACGATGTGAGGGCGGCCGAGTCAAAATCCGCCTACGAGAGCGCGCTCTCGATGCTAGTGTCGATTTGTTCGCCTCGTCAAGCTCATTAGTGTCATACCTCCTGATAGTGGCGTTATCATTCGAACTTCACCTTTGGTGTAGCCCTAGAATCGCGTGCGGGCACTGTCGGATGATGGAGAGAGAGAGAGGTCGGACGAGAGAGAGAGAGAGAGAGAGAGAGAGAGAGAGAGAGGAAATGAGTGAAGGAGAAGAGAAAGGGGAAAAAATCAGCCACCTTTTTTATTAACCTAGGCCATGTGTGGATCATCCGAAGGCCAATCAAGTTTATATTATTTTTTTAGTCCTAAAAAGATGAAAATACTCCTGTATTTCAAAGATTCACGATGATGTCCCTAGGCTTAAGGGCTCCTTTTTGTGCTGGGCTTACAAAAAGTGTATATATATAATATAATATAATATTTTTTTAAGACTTACCCCCTAAATTAAATTCTAAATGATGAAATAAAGAAATCTTTACTTTTATTATTATAAATTTTCATAATGCATCTTATGACAGCATGTTCGGTTAAAAAAAATAAATTTCATAAATAAATACAAATTGTAAATGTCCTAAAAGTTTTCTAGTTTTAAAAAATGTATAAAGAAATCTTGTTCTAAAACTAAAATCATAAACAAAAATAAATAAATTTTAGAAAAAAGATGTAAATGTTTGGAAAAATTTCCAAGATTCCATTTAAAACTTTCCAAAATAATATTTTGTTAACATATTAAAATCTAATATGGCGTGAAAGATGTAATCATATTTTATTGTGATATGATGTTGGTGCAAATCATTCTAGGTATTGTATGGCTAAGATATTAAAATCCAATCTAATGTGCGAAAGATTCGATCACATTTAGATGTGATATGATGTTGGTGAGAATCTTCAAAGATATTCTAATCCATCTCTTGATATTTATGTTTGATTTGTTTTCTGCTAAGGACTTTGTTAAATTTATATGCTACCAACGAGCAACATCTAATTTATATTCATAATATTAACTCACTTCCTCACAATACTTTGATCTAATTCAAATACAAACAATATTAATGTTTAAATTCAAGACCTTTGACTATGATATAATATTAAATTAGATATGCTATTAATGATCTTAAAAGCTTAAGACGATAAAAGGAATAACACTTTATATTTATACTCTTAACACTCATTACTACCATCTAAATTTGGGTAGCCGTTCTACCGAGATCTGATTCGGGTGTCTACATTCCATTTTATTTTAGCTTAGTTTTGCTTTCATTTTGAGCTTTAGCTCCATCTTTGTAGCCAAAAGAATTTGTTATCTTTTTAGGGAAAATTTATTTTAGGTTAGGAAGGAAAATTTATTATCTTTTGTTTTCTCTCTCCTAATTTTTTTTAAATTTTATTATAAATTTAACATCTCACGATTAAAAATTAAATAACATGATGTTAAAGTAAAACTTTTTTCATTATAAATATATATATTTATTTATTTATTAGAAATAATAGTGGACCACTATCAATCACGACATTCAAACCGAAGTTTTGAAGCTTATACATATGTAGGGATGGCAAAACTCCCCGAAGTTCGGGGATCCCCGTGGGGATTCCCCGATCGGGGCCCCGACTTTGGGGAATTTTTTTCCCGTGGAGACAGGGATGGGGGAATAGTCCCCCCGACCCGCGGATCCCCGATCCCTGCACATATATATTTATTAAATATTTTAAAATTAATTATACTAATATAATACTATTTAAGTAATATTTATAAGTATTTATTTATTAATATAAATTATAATATTTAAATACATATATGTATAATATAATATTTTTATGAATATTATTTTTTTTATAATTTTATTGCATATTTTTTTAAAAAAATATTAAATTTCGGGGAATGGGGATCCCCGCGGAGGTTCGGGGATCCGCTATATCCCCCGCCCCGAATAGGGGCGGGTGCCATCCCTATACATATGTCACAACTAATTAATCTTACTTCAATAAGTAAATAAAAGAATTATGTACGTACGTGAACTTGTAGCTGCATCCGAAAGTACTTTGCTAATGGATGCTGTGTTCTTAGTTCTTGAGTTGCATGTGTCATGATTATGCAACGCTGACGCATATAATGATTACCCGGAAATATATTTATACACATGTATAGTTATGTATATATGGAGAAAGGTGGTTAATATATATAATAGCTTTTTTAGCCGGACCGCATACGGCTAAAGAATGCACTTATATATAATAGCACATTATTCTAAGATAATGTTTTTTTTTTTGCGTTGTATCATTTTTTTGCATAGATTGTGTACTCAATATTTTGGGGTAACTTTTTTAATTTTTATGCCTTTAATTTATACATTGGCAGTGAATATTTCTGGTACACTTTTAGCTTTATGTCTTTAATTTATATATTTGATATTATTAAATAGGTGTGCTATCAATAATTTTAAAATTTTAAATAGTAACATCCTTATATTGATATTTTTAATATTCTTTTTCGTGTGTGATATATTTAATATGAAATTTGTCGAGAACTCATATTTTTTTATTGTTGTCATGTTAAATTTGACGTGCTACTAAAATACTAAAAAAAATAAGTCTATAAAAAATAACATTGTTATATTCATATAAATATTTAATTTTAAAAATTGATATACCAAATATGAATATATATATTGTTGGTTAGAAAAAAGTTTAAACTTTTAAGTTTTTCGGCTTGAAATAAGCTAATGAGATATGAATAATCTTTTAGGTTTAAAAGTGCATATAATGCCTCAAACAAACATGAATTGTGTCCTGAGCAGTCACGGGTCGTGTTATCTAAACTAGGTCGCGTCCGTTTGGACGCAGGCCGTGTTGGACTAACGTGACAAAGCCCACCGGTAATAGATTTAAAATTAATCACGGTTAAAACAATAAAAACCCTAAGTGACCCTATATAAACCCTAACACAAAATTAATTCCTCGTAACTCTCATTACTTTCTATCCAGCCGCGAGGTAACCTCTCCCCTCTCTTCACTCCTCCTCTCTCCTCTCCTCTTCTCCCTCTCTCTCTCATTCTTAGAGGACTTTTCTATCTCGAGAATCGCACCAAGAGGAGGAGACAAAGGTCAACGACGTACGGAGCGGAGAGGAAGCAATAATACGCACATCGAGAAAAGATAGGAGGGAACAAATCCCAAGGTATGTAATTAGGATCATTAGGAGGATTAATTTTTAGATTTTAAACTGATTATTAACTATGATTAAAGAATATTCTTGCTGGATTATTTGTCTCGTAACCGAATTTTCTATGGATGAGTTATTCGATTTGATTCGATAATATAAATAATGTTAAATTGAATAACCTGTGATCGGACGCGGACCGTGTTCCCCAAACACGGTTCTGCGTTACTTGTACCGGCGTACACACGTCGGAGATGGACTGGCGTTGGATGAAAAATGTTGTCACGTCAATCCAAAACAGACCGCATTCATATGAACACGATCCACGTCCTCAAGAAGACGGTCGTGTCATCTTCGACATGCGTCGTACCGGCCATGACCGTGGTCCTTGAACTGCGTTCTCAAAACCCTAACACAACCTCGAAATGGCCATGTTCCCTCCCTGAATAAAATGTTGATTCTAAATAAAATAGAACAAAACGGTCTGTGTTACCTTAACACAGTCCATGTTGCCTGATTATGAAGATGCGGTTGAAACATGTATTCTGACCACGCTTCACCCTAAAACAACGCGAGTCGTGTCACACCTGACGCGGCCCGTGTCCGAGATGATTGATGTCATGCATGCTTAATCGATTGAATCTAGTTGAGTTAAGACTAATATTCCTTTCACATGAACTTAGCATAATAGGTAATAAAGAGTTAAAAGATGATAATGATTGTGTTTGAATGAACACCATGAAGAGGAAGGTCCCGGCTGACTGAGGGATTTATCCTTACTGTTACTGAATTCCTTCTGGAATTACTGAATCCTTTGAGACTACTGGTTATGAAAATTTACTTATGGGTCTAGGGTTGACCCAATGGCCTAGCTAGCCATCCTGCGCCGGGTCTCTGAAATGTTCATGTATTGATAATTGCTCATTATTGATTAATTAAAAAATGCTACCCAAGATAAATAAAGAACTGGACCTGAACATACTGATAAAATGTACACCATGAGAGTTAGGTGCAACTGATGTTCCTATCACTGTTATTGAAAAGGAAAACTGAAAAGAATGATGAAAGAACTGATAAGTATTAATGTCTCACATTATCCCAGTTTTAAAGCTAAGAAAGGAAAGATTTGATCTACTCACTTATTGACCCTTGATTATTTTTCCTTTATACATGAACTTTACATACTGAGTGTCATAATTCATGGGTTTTCCCCTGCGAATTCAATTATGTAGGCAAGTCTGATATTTAATAGGTACTGATGATGGTGATGCAACTCGTGGTGGTCTGCTGTGAACATGACATAGGATCCTAGTTGTGTCCTGCTGGTCGTTTGATAGAGATGGATGTTATTCTGAGTCATTAATAGTTTATTTGATTTAGTCATTGACGTCAATTTTTTATTGGAACTATGTATCAGATTATTAGTCTTAATATTATAAAAAAAGAATATTTTAATTTATATTGCAGATTTTATCTAAAATGGGCCAATTGGTTGGTCAAAGTAAAGTCATTAATGTGAGACGGTAGCGTCCCCGACGTCACGATTTTGCCAAGTGGTAAGGTCTGATTTTGGAGGCCTTACAGATGGTATCAGAGCCTAACAAGAGGTACTTTTTAGCTGTCCCTAGATAGATAGAATTCCATATGCAAACACCACGAATCATCATCACGCCATCAGGTATGGGTTTCGAAAATAGATTGTTTGTCTTACTAATGAAAAACATGTATGATTGCCCTGCATGTAGATGTCTCTGCGACGTTCTACTAGACGTGCTAACAAACCCCCATAAATCGACTCACCAAATCCACCACCAGTTATGGATAACCAAAATCCAATCCCTGAACTTATCACGCCAAATCCCACGTCGGAGATTGTTGATGATCAAAATGAGTTTCTGAACAGTTTGATGAGAGTAGAGCATAGGGAACACCAATGCGAGGAGACAAGGGATATAATTGAAAGATTTCTGAAGCAACACCAAATTCAAGGAAATAGAGGACTTTGGGCATGCTGAAAAGTGGTTAGAGAAAATGGAAGAGATATTTGTGGAGATGCAATGTTCGAAGGAGAGGAAAATCATCTTTGCAGTAAACTGCTGATGCGTGTTAATTATGCATATAAAATTGCTAGCAAGTGCACTAGTCGTATCAAGTAATAGTTCAACAGTGAGTTGAGTATCGATCCCACGAGGAATTTATTCTATCAATATCTAACACAATATTTTAATGAGAGGGGTGCACTGGTTTTGAAGAATTTATTTATTATTAAAATAAAAATTAAATAATGGTAAAGATATAACAATGAAGCGTCAGAATGATGACTTGAGCACTGGACTTGGATGAATAAATAAGAGAAATATGAGTTTTAATAAATCAATTTAGGTTTTTAAT
>LTAE01003843.1:15114-35234 GCA_001647135.1 Pontederia paniculata | reverse complement strand
TTTTTGTCACAAGCATTAAAGATCTAAGTATGACGATTTATGTGATGTGATACCGAGTTTCAATAGAAAGTCATTGACCTCATAATAACTTATGCAATGTCTGAGAAACAACGAGCAAGGAACTAGATGGAGTATATGATTTGAGAATCACAACAAATTTTTGGAATGCTCAATGGTTTCTTGATTTAATCCCATTGAGGCTGATCACTAACAACATATTGTAAGAGAAACAATTGTGGATTATGTTATTAATGAATCATGGAACTGGTCGTTACTTCAAATCCTCCTTCCTTAGCACGACCTTCATCACATTGCTGCTTTGTTGATAAAGTTATCTGGAGATCTGAAGTATATGGTAAATTCTCAAGTCAAATATGCATATAACTTGTTCATTCTAGCTACCATGGATTCCAATCCACAAAATTGAAAGATGATATGAAAATGGCGAGGCCCGCAACATTTTTTTTTTACTATGTCCTCATAATGCTCTAATGATTAATTTTACGAGATTCAAAATAAGGACTTGTTGGCTCCTCCCTTTATCCTTGATGCTCGAATATCGAGGAATCAATACTCCACGCGTTAAAGGATTATGTAAAGACCAATAACATTTAGAATAGTATCATCGAATCCTTATTGATCACTTTTTTAATAACACTTTGCAAGGTTTGTTTACCACCAATATAATCACCCCCGAGTTCGACCTTAAATAGTTTCTGTAGTGTTATGTTTCCTATTGGTTGTTTGCTCGTATAGAAATGAAGGTGCTCTTCAAATTTTGAAACTAACTTTAGATGACCATCGAATCCATGATTTACTATTAGGTAGCATGCATTAGAATATGAACAACTAAATATCCTCATATATGGTTTATCACAACCCGCTGAAGTAAACCACTAGATGTTTGAGTTAAAATCAAAATTGATGGTTCAGAGAGATAGCTTGGGCCTATCTAGAGTCGAAAGTTTAATTAAGAATGCCAAAGGAAAATATATATTATGCTTTATTTATAATATCAGATGGCAATACCTATCTTATCAAAGTTTATGAAGTGTTAAGATTGGACTACAAATGACTATGGAACTAATAATTAGACACAAAATTCACAAAAGGTTACATGCTAAAAAATTCAATATCTCTAAGAAAATAATAAGTCATACGAGTAAAAAGAGCAATTATATGCTTAGTGGTAGGGGTGAGCACGGGCTGGGACGACCCGATTGTCCCGACCCGAACCGATCCGATTTATCGAGATTTTTTTCCGATCCGATTATTATCCGGGTCCATGTCGGGTGAAGATCCAAAATATCCAACGTGATTTGGGTAAAAATTGGGGAACTATATAAAATATCTGATTATTCCCGACCCGATATTAATTTTTAAGTATTTATTTAATATATATATATATATATATAATTCTTCTTATTTTTAGTTTCTATATATCTAGTTATATTTATTTGGCTCATTTATAACTTACTTTCTCTATTTTATTATATATATATCAATCGCAACTTTTTTAAAAAAATAAAAAATAAAACTCTGAACTTTTTAGTGATATTGCATTGAGAAGTCTTAATTGCAACGACACTTCCATTGCAACATCTTCTCATCTTGTTATTTCTTGTCTTTAGCTTTTGGTAAGTAGTTTTCTTTGTTTCCTTTCTTAATTGGTTTTATCATCTTTTTGTGCAGTTAATTTTTTTTCTATCTACTATTCAAAGTTGATGCTTTCATTTTGTTCTATATTTTTAGTTTTTGATAATCGATAGTCTTTTTTGTTTCCTTGATTTTTTTTCATCTATTTGTGTAATTATTCCGCTTCTATTTAATATATGTGATTGGGTTGTGATTGCTTATCTTTTGATTTTTAAGAAATAATATGATTCAATCAAATTAAAAATATTCGAAGTACGAAGATTAGTAATAATAATAATAATAATAATAATAATAATAATAATAATAATAATAATAATAATAATAATAATAATAATAATAATAATAATAATAATAATAATAATAATAATAATAATAATCAATGATAATGGTATAATGTTAAATGCGTTATATTTTTGCTTCAATATTAAATATTCGGTTTTTTTGCATAAGATCTTGCATGTATTTTATTAAATTTTTTTTGATGTTAACTTTTATTTTTTCTTTTATTAAGTTTATAATAAAGTATTACACATTATTTTTTTATACAAGAGTAATATTTTTTGTGTATTTTTATAAGTATTTGAGTCGTTATATTTTCATCAAAAAATTTAAAATAATCAGAATTTTTCGATCTAGTTCCTAGTCCAAATTAAAATCTTTTGAACCTGATCTCGATTTCAATAGGATTCAAAATGAAATTAATTATTTCTTTTTCAATAAAAATTGAATCGATATCGAGATGACTTTATTCTCGATTCGAATTTGATTATGATTAGTGCGACGTGTGTCCAACAATACTTACAAGTGTTGGATTAATAATCAGCTGGGCACAGGCTTCGGCCCGGAACAGCCCGAATAAATGAGATCCAACAATAGTATTTTTAAAGAGCCATCTCCAATCTGCCGTTCGATCACATTCTTCACCACCAACCGTCCGATGACAACAGATGCATGTATATAGTGTCGGATAATTAGGGTTTTTTTTTCTTCTCTCTTACGCTCCCGCAGTAAACCCTACCAGATCGAGAAGAAGCGGCGCGATGGCTGTTGGGTGAGCTACGCGACCAGATGCTTCTTCGCCGGCTTTGTTTCCATCTCCGTTTCGTATCGTCTTTGATCTCAATTCTGCTTTGCTTTCAGGAAGAACAAGAGGATCTCCAAGGGGAAGAAGGGAGGCAAGAAGAAGACGTGAGATACCTGCGCCGGGGCTCGTTTTTATATCTATCTGTTGCACTCTTTCTTAGATCGTAATGTCGTTTGATTCTAATTTTTCTGTATGTTGTTTGCAGTGTTGATCCCTTCGCGAAGAAGGATTGGTACGACATCAAGGCTCCGTCGGTGTTCAGCGTGAGGAACGTTGGCAAGACCCTCGTCTCTAGGACCCAGGGAACAAAGGTCTGTTTTGTTTTCTCCTTTGTAATCAAAGCGTAGAAGTTGTGTGGCTCTGGTAGTCTGGTTCACTAGAACATTTGCTTGTTTTTATCATTATAAACAAAGATTAGAGCTTTGTTTATAGTAATTTTATCGATTTTGTTGCTGTCTATGATAGTTATGATTTCTTCTCTTCATTTGGTGTTTGATGCAAATTAAGGTTTTGTTCTTAGAAAGTTCTCTGTTTGTAGTTTGATGGTGATGGCATTGAATTAATCAATATATGTATCTCAACAAAAATGACATTAGTTTAGTCTAGTGTGACTTGTATAATTAAAATCTTAACCTTTGAGAACCATATTCATTTGTCAAGCTACTTGCACAATCATTAGTACAGATAAGTCTAATGTTATAAATGTGTAACTCATTTATAACAATAGGGACTTTCTGGTTCGCTAGCTGCCATCTAAATTTGTGAAGATAGTTGTAATTTTTGTAAACATTGTCGCGGTTATAGTTTTAGATGCTAGGAAAGATGATAATAAAGAGTTGCACAATACATTTATCAGAATTTTTTCTCTAAAATTTACAGATTTCTGTAGGATAATTTTAGCAACTTTTTTATAGATGTATTATATCATATTAATTGAGTCATTAAAATTCTTGGTGATGTAGATGGACAAAGTGACTGGCACTCTTACCCTTTTTGTTGAAATTGCAGTCCAATCATATTAGATGTTAACCTTAGTATGGTACCTATACTTTTTTACTAATATGACATTCAAGCTTTGTATCTTTTTCAATGTTTCTTGTGGTCATTCATGATATTTTATATTCATAATATAGGACCTATACTTTATTCAACACTCTCGACCTTTTTCGAAGTTTTTATCAGCGTACCTCTCAATAATAGTTTTTATCAGTGTTGAGAGTATACAATGGGAGCTTATTGTTTTGTTTATGATGTATTTTCTTTAGGATATTCTATATGTGAAATTTAGCAACTGGTAAGAAAAAAATAATGCTGATGGCTTATTGAGGAAGAATGCCATTAGCTGTCTCTTCTCAATTATTTGAGCAAGCTTAGGTTTAATACAGGGGTTGGATTTTTATCAGCTTTGACTTATTTTTAGATTCAATAGTTAGTGCATGATTTTATCTCATTAATGTTTATTTTGTAGATTCTTCAATTACTCTTTAGCATTCTTGGACAGCTTCAATGTTCTTGTTCGTGTCATATTCACTAAGCTTTGACTTATTTTTAGATTCAATAGTTAGTGCATGATTTTATCTCGTTAATGTTTATTTTGTAAATTCTCCAATTACTCTTTAGCACTCTTGGACAGCTTAAATGTTCTTGTTCATGTCATATTCACTTTGCAGTATATGTTTGTGTCAATTTTTGTTACAATGCTAAATTGTTACTCCTCAGAATTCTCTTTACTAATATTTTCGTGTCCATTTAGTTGATATCATTACTGAAATTTCCTTCTCATCTGTTTTAGATTGCTTCTGAAGGTCTCAAACACAGAGTGTTTGAGGTTTCTTTGGCTGACCTTCAACAAGATGAAGACCAAGCCTACAGGAAGATCCGTCTTCGTGCTGAGGATGTACAAGGGAAGAATGTCCTCACTAACTTTTGGGTATGTTCTAGTTCATGGTCATCTTAATTTTGAAATATGTTCTGAAGTTCATATGAATGTTGGCATTTTATTCTTTCATTTTTCATCTTTTAGTACTTGTATTATTTTGTATAGGGCATGGACTTCACTACTGACAAGCTTCGATCTTTAGTTCGCAAATGGCAGACACTTATTGAGGCACATGTTGATGTTAAGACTACTGATAATTACACTTTGCGCATGTTCTGTATTGCCTTCACCAAGAGACGTCCAAATCAGGTGAAGCGTACTTGCTATGCCCAGTCGAGTCAGATTAGACAGGTAATTTATTCTCCATGAGATTGTAATTCATGTTTATTAATATTTTGGATACTTCGAGTCCTCACAAATTGAACTTTTTCAGATCCGAAGGAAGATGCGTGAGATTATGGTTAACCAGGCCACGTCCTGTGATTTGAAGGATTTGGTCCAGAAATTCATCCCCGAAGTCATTGGCAAAGAAATTGAGAAAGCTACTACAAGCATTTTCCCTTTGCAAAATGTTTTCATCCGCAAAGTCAAAATCCTTAAGGCACCAAAGTTTGATCTTGGAAAGCTGATGGAGGTACACTTTTATATTTTATAACTATTGTCAAATTTGTTCTCTTCTATGCCATTTAGTTTAAGCGGTAAAGATTTGTTCTAATAAGATGTTTTCCAGGTTCATGGAGACTACAAGGAAGACATCGGTGTCAAGTTGGATAGACCTGCAGAGGATGCTCCGATGGAAGAAACAGAAGTTGTTGGCGCATAAGAAAGTTTATGTTTTAAATGCTTCTATGGATTTATTTAAGTAATTTCTTATGACTAACATTCGTGGAGAATGGTATTGACTGAGCAGTTTTGGCGAACATTTCTTTTTTTTTTTTTGAGATGTCATTCGAAGTTCGAATTATGTTTTGAAGCAGATCAGTATAGTTGTTCGGAAAATGTTTATTTTGCATTCCATCGGTCCTCATGAAGTCTAATTTTTTCATTCTTTAGTTTTTAATGGTGCTTGGTTGCATCATGGCGAGGTCAGCTTATGATTTTTAGACCTCTCGCTTTAAATGCAGTGTATTTTTAAGTTTTTTGTAAATATAAAAAAACTCTTTATTTGATTATTTAATTATGCTTTAATTTGAAACATTATCATCTTAAATTCAAATGTTTTCATTAAACCTTTTCATGATAATAGATACACCTTGAGTTTTTACTTCTCTTGAAAATAATTTTTTATAGTTTTGTTTTCAAATTCAGAAGTTAAATAAAAGCAAATGTTTTATGAGGTAAAATTATTGTATACTTGATAATGAATAATCACTTTTAAACATAGATATTGTTTTGGTGACAATGTGAATAAATATTTGTTATAGCATATGGCAAATCAGTATTAGTAATAGTGGAATAATATACAGATATTGTTTTGGTGACAATGTGAATAAATATTTGTTATAACATTATAGCTAATTGATGTTATATTTTTTCCAAATGTTAATAGATTATTTTCTAAAAGTATTTTATCAGGACAATGTAGAAAAACATATTAATCAATTTAAAACGAAAAATTTAAATTTTCTGTTGCGATAAGAAAATTTAGAGGTAAATTAGAGGTTTCAAATAAATGAATATAGATTCTTTTAATCACAGGGCATATGAGAAATAGAATGTTAAAGTAAGCTTATGGGATATATTTTGTTCAAAGCGTATAACGATTTGATTAATAAATAACAAACTCATTAAATAATAGTGATTAGTATAATGATTCAACTAATCGATAATTACTTCTACAATTCGATTTATAGTGTAATAACTAATATATATTTTCAAATGATAATTTGCCATCGAAAATTGAAGCTGAAGCAAAAATAATTAAAAAAAAATAAAATCTTCTTTAAGTTGAGGTTAAAGGCGTGAAATACTGAAATTCAAATATAGTACTTCATGTTTAGAAATTAATTATATACTTTTTTATAGAAAGAATGAGGGGTCCAACCACTTAACTCTATAGACCAATAAGAATAGCCTATAGTGTTTTATTCATTAATTTATAACATTTTAGTTTTATAACGTGCTTATCAAATAAATTAACTAGATGATTGAATCTCCATTTGAATATTGAACATTGAGAAATAGTGATAGCTCCTATATGAACTCTGGAAAAATCATAGCGAAAAAGTCAGATTTTTAGCACATACAACCATCAAATCAGAGATTCATTTGTGTGAAACATGATCTTTTGGCATCAAGATACTGGCTTGGATAATTTATATATTACGTTAACCTTGCTAATGCATTAAACCACATAGATGAGTATCAAATAGCTTGATAGAGGTAACTCATATGCCAATTTGTAGTTGTAGGTACCTACAGCATACTAGCAACACATGGAATGTGAAACTTTCAAGATATGCAAAATACATGGTGTTCATTGAATATTAACACCGAGGGAACCAAGAGGCAACATGATATCCACTGAGAAAAGGAGAAATTTGAATAGATTCTTGAGATACAAAAATGAAAATGATGTAGGAGTGATAAATATATTTTTTATGCTCGAAAAGTAAAACTTCAAATCTAAAATTAAATTGCGTGATAAATACTTAAATAAACCAGCTTTTTCGATAATATGAGAACTCTAAACTGAGAGAGAAACTAATGAGCTTAATGAACTCACATTTGTAAATTACAATATATATCTTAGGTTATGACGTATCAGAACTTCACAAGCTATTGTTATACTTGATAAATAATAGTTTGCCTCCTCAAAATTGAGCTCACCAATTTATTAATATGACAACAAATAATTACTTCTCCTAAATGGCACGAGGCATTAATTGGCCTACACGAGAATTGTGCCAACCGCCAACGCTAGGTTATGAGCTAAAACTCACAACATCTAGTGGTGACCTATGAAAATATATAGACTTAGACGGTTTCACGAAGTATCGTTACCTACCAACAGAGGTTGAGGTGAAGTGGTAAGCAACTTTTTTTTGAGATGTCGAGTTTGAATATCTCTATATGTAAAAAATTCTCGCTGGAATCATCACATGATATAATCATGCATGTGACTTGAAGCAACAAAGATTAATTGGGGTGAAGTCTCAAAAAATATGGCCAAAAAAAGTATGATTATCTATTAATTTTTACGATAGAATAAAAGAACCGAAGGTTTGAGTACAACTAAGGCCCGTGAACAAGGTGGGGCACACAAACTCTAACACTATCCCCAAATAGAAATCACAACAAAAAACATGGTGGATGCTCAAGTATCCGAAGACCCGCCTCAAGTGAGGTCACATTGTGTGCTAATGCATCCGAGACCATGTTGCATTCTTTTAATATGTGGAGTATCTTAACTTCCCAATCTAACTGCAATAGGCATTAACACCTATCCATCAAAACAAGGAGATGGCTCCCAATCATGTTGATTCCCAAAATGATGTTCACAACTTCGACATAGTCGGATTCCAAGATCAGTCGCTTGTACCCTTTATTCCACGCTAATTGTAGACCATGGAGGATTCCTCAAAGTTGCGCTTCCTCTATAGACCCTTGTTCACCGGTGGATGTGAAGCCAAAGAGCCAAGAGCCTTGGCAATCACGTAGCACCCCTCCAGCCCTCATGAGTTTGTTTCCTTGTCCAATCGCTCTATCCACATTGAGTTTTGTCCAATTCACATCCGATGGTTCCCATCCTATCCACTGTCTGCATGTACCTCGCCCATATGAGTAGCATTCAAGCTCCAAGGTGAAAGAAGACTTGTCCGCAATTGTGATAACTCCATGGACAATATCCAGTTAAGTGTGCACACCCCCTGTTGAAACACCTTCTAGTTCCTTCTCTTCAATATTTTTCAACATGCAAGATCAAAGATGGTATCCTATGCAACCTTGCCATCATGATATTCCAATTTGTCCAAATTCCTAAGCAATCGTATTTCTAAAAGGTCAACAAAGAAGCCAACACAAGAGCGAGGAGGAAGCAAACCGAGCCAAATAAGTCTTACCTCAGTGTAGTTCCTAAGAGCATGTAGCACTATCTCCTTGTCGCGCCCACATTGTGGACAACAATCATTGCTTGTCAAATGTCGCCTTGCCCTCTCCACGTTCATCATTAACCTCTCAGGTGTTGTTCCCTACTCTTTAAGATCCCGGTCAACTCCAAATCCGAGACCAAAGCTACTGAGGCTTATTCCACCTTCCTTCCATTAGTAGGGTGTAAGCTGATTTTGCATTGCGGGAGCCAATTACATCTCTAAGCCATACAATTCTATTGTTGCAATTTTCATTTCGTCTTATGTCTACATCACCAAGGCATTGCCATGTTCCTTCTTCTACAAACCTTTCGAGTTTATCATAATCTCGTCCATGCAACTCACTCCATAAGTCTTTGACTTTTGCATGGTACAAGTCAATAGGAATATTAACCCCATCTTTAGCATTGCAGATTGTCGACTCTAATCGATTTCTCCTATCCTTTTGCCGCTTGAAATATGACTGCGTCATTGTAGTATTCCATGTGAGTCCTAGGATCCTCACCCACACAATGACATGATCAACTTAGGCACTAGTAGGACCAAATTCAGGTGACCATCATTGAATTGTCAAACAATGTCCTAGAATCGTCCAAGGTCCATCGTGTAGTACATTAAATCTATCATCTAGTCGCTTAAAACACGCCATGAAGAACTCATTCCCAGGCTAATGCCCTCCATTGCTCCATTAGGCGTCCATAGTGCTTCTAGTAATTTGCACATGCTCGTGTATCCTATGGACCGTCCCAACAACTTGATGATCAATGCACTCCTCCATGACACTTTAAATATCTTGTGTTGCTTCGTAAAAAAAGTGAAACACCAAGCCAATATGTAAGTCTCCATCATTTACCTCTTCTTCATCTTCACTAGACGACTTCTCCGAGTGCATTTCATCATTCAATGAAAATTCCATCTCGTCCTTATTGGACTCGAGCGAATCATTTCCCCGAAAAGTATCACAGTATGACTTCCCTGCCCTTTTAGTACCAAGCCTCCATGAGTATCATTTCCCCGATAAGGCCCTTTTAGTATCATAGTATTCCTCCATGAGTATTTGTGTTCCAGATGGAGATCTCCACTCTGTCTACTTCTTCACCATTGGTTGGTCCTTTCGGTCATTTTTGTTTCGATGCATGGAGTCAGCTTCTGCCTCGGTGGAGAGGATCCTTTTCGACCTTCCCTCTAAAGACGTAGGAGTTGACTCATGTTGGTTCTTTTTTAATTCACTTGTAATGTGGGCTCTGCCCTATGGTTACGTACTTATGTGATCCACCTGAATCTAAAAGCCTCATGAAATGAATATAAGGAACAATTGCAAAAGGAAAATGTTAAGAAAATAACCATTTCAACTTCTGATTTCTTTGAACAAAACTTCCACCACGTGTTTTCATCATTCATGTGAGTGATTTCTTGTCTTGAACTAAATCTTCATCATTATGTGAATATTCTAATTGCTTGCAACATCAACCATTGGGGACTCATTCTCTATTAAGTAAGACGGGTAGCTTGAAGCATGTTAATAAGACAGATAAAATTGATAGCAAGTGCACTAGACGTATCGAGTAATAGCTCAAGATGAGTCAATATCGTTCCCACGAGGATTGAATGTTAACTAATACATCTAATCCCGATAATTAATAGGAGAAATGAATTTTACTAAAAAAATATTTTTAAAAGAAAACTGAGGAAAAGAAAGAAAAAGAAAAAGTCGATGACAATAGTCTCTATCTCAGGATGAGATAAGATGAATAGGGATAAATTTAGACCAAGTTCAATGAATGTTTAGTTTAACTCAAACTCGGTCTACCTAAAACATGATGTCATTTCTAAGATGCATCAATTATCTCAAATCTAATAGTTCCTTTCGAGAATGCCAATCAAATTATTAGGATTTTGAGACGCAATAATATGTATTTCCCAAGCTTTGAATCGTTCCTCTCCAGAATTTCAATCTCACAGACCTCACACCTAAAATATTCATCTCCAAGATGCTATCAAGATGCTACCTAGATGTGGTATGCAATGCTTCGACTTCAAATTCAAAAAATCAATTTCTGAAATCAAAGAGAAATAAGACATCACCATTCCTATCTAGAATGCTAATGCAAATCAAAAGCTCAGAAAAATCATAAGAAAAAAACATTACACATAGAATTCATACAATAAGAACATTTAAGAACTAAAATTAATTATAACAAGGTTCAACATGTTTTTCCCTTATAATAAATTCTCCAAGACATGAAACAATGAATTACAATGGAGTTCTCCCTTTAAAAGTAGAGAAAGAAGAATAAGAATAACTAGATCAAAAATATCTTGACAAACGATGATCGTTATATTCAAAATCTCTATGCAGAAATATCTTTTTCTCTTGATGTTAGGCTCTCTTCAGGCTCAAAGCTTGAAGTTCCAGATTTATAGCATATGCTTGTTGTGCATCCTCTCTAAAAAATGAGGTCTTGAAGTGTTTTTTATAGGTCTTCAATGAATTTCATTAGATGAGTGCTAACTCGTAAAACTTTGTCTTAATTCAGATATAACTTAATTTTGGATCAAATTATCCAAAAAGTAAAATTAATTGGGTTGAAAAAAAAATGGAAGTTTAGTTAAATATCGGGAAATGTCACTACCAGGACAGGGTTGTTATGACCATGATCGAAGCTTAAAAACACGAAAGATTTCCTCCTCAGGTTGTCATGGTCTATGAAATAGCTTTCACGGCCGTGACCGAGGCAATATACGAATATAGAGATTGTCATGACCCGTGAAATGACTTTCATTATCGTGACTTATAGCTAAAAATAACTTCTAGAGTTGTCACAAGCCATGAAATGACTTTCACAACTGTGATATTCAGTTCCCTGGCCATGACAATTGAGTTATGAGCATGAAACAACAATTTTGATTTGTCACATGCCGTGACTTGTCTGTCACGGTCGTGACAGTCCGTCCTAGAAGACGTATCCTCATTCAAATCGTCAATCCGAGCTCATTTTAACTCCGAATTGAGTGTCATTTTAACCAATGTCTTCATCTCTTCGTCCTCTTGCCTCCTAGACAAAAAAATCAACAATATTGGATAGTTTTCTAATTCAAAATAAATAAATATAAATAAGCATATAAAATAATACATACGATGTAGAAATGAACAAAAAATGAATCAAATATGCTATGAAAAACATGACTGAATTGGCATGTATCAAGCTCTCCCATGCTTAAAGTCTTGCTTTTCCTTAGGTAAAATTCTAAAGCAATGATCAAGACTATTCAATCATAATATGTATCTTACAGACCAATACTTTCCTTGCACCATCTTTTTTCTGCTCCTCACTATCAGTGCACCTTCATAAATCCTCCTACTTCACAGAGTTTCTGATTCATAAATAGTTTAAACAATATATATAGAAATCTATAAACAGAGTCTATCAAACTACAATATTAATTTTGAAGGAAAAATTATCCTTTGAGCTTATGCTTTTAAACAATCAAATTAACATAAGTTTACATTTTGATGTGTTCTTTCTTTCAAACAAGACTGCACACGGAAGTCCATGTAACTAGTTTTCAGCCAATAGATCCCAAATCAGACGACTTTATGTTACCAAGATTTAAGAGTCCCTAAGGGTGTACTTGCCCAAACATTCTGGTTCTGAATGAAAGGACAAACTAAAGAGTTGAATTAGCCCTTAGGCCTTCTCCAATTTGCACAAGGTGATCCGTGTAGCGAACTTTCGATTGATGACTCCCAAACTAGATCGCCTTACGACAACAAGTGTTAAGGCACCTCTCCCGCTTACTTGCCCGTATTTACCCAGGTTTGGATCACACTTGGGTACTGCTTCGAACCCTATGTTTTTTCACTTATATTTTTTTCAAAATCAAAATTTTGCACAATTTTCCAACAAATATTTTTTCATTTTTTTTGCATTTTTTCACATTTTCTGATAAACTCAATAGATACTTAAACATTCAATAAAAATACTATAACTATCTAGGCTCAAATACAATAAATCTGAAAAAGAATTATAGTCTAAGGAATCATAGCCCCATTCCACAAGATTAAAAAATTCAACACATATACTTGCGATTTACATTTGATAAAATATCACTCAAACTTCATAGATCATACAAGACAACTCTAGAATATATACTTAAGTAAAGTAAGAAGTTAAGCAAGAGTTAGCAAATGGTGGTGGTATTTCCAAAATTTTTCAAAATTTCCTCAAATTAAGCATTAATGCCTACCAAAGATGGCATAATGAAACACAAACATGATATATGGATGATACAATGAGACACAAAATAAGATATGCAACATACTAAACAAAAGAAATGCATGAAATGCAAACTCCCCCAAGCTTAGACCAAACACTGTCCTCAGTGTTTAAGCCTTTTTCAGGGGAGGTGATACAACGATGATGAAATAATAAAAAATGCAAATAAAAGTAAAGAAAAATACAACTTGGCTAGTCCAAAAGTGGTGGCGGCGATGGTGGAGTGAAGAACGATCCATATGGCCCTGATTGGTGTGACAGTCGTGCATGTGCTGTATCATCTCATAAGTGTTGTCATGTCGTGCACGTAGCTCCAGCATAATATTTGACTGGTGCAGCTGCTCCATGCATACCGCCTTCAGTGTGGCTTGAATACCTGAAATGCCATACTATGGAGCATAGGAGGGAATGTCAGTAGTAGGCTCATGGAGCTCATTTGCAGAAGGTGGCTCAGTGTTAGAGTTTTCTAGTCAAATGCACTCACGATCGTGACAAGTTACGACCCATGAGAAGGAACGTCACGGGCAATGACTAAAAGATCACGACCCGTGAAAAGAGATGAATTTCTGCCCTAGGATGACTTCTGGACTCACAAATTTGTTAAACAACCTAGGACTGCACTAAAAACCAATGTAAATGAGAGTTGATGTTACTCAAGAAACTAAGACTAAGAGATGACATGTGAAATAAAGAACAATCTCACCGAGAATAAGGATGTGATCATTGATGCTAATCATGGTGAGTATCAATAGTTGTAAAGAAATATGCACCCTTCTATCTCCTACATGTCGTCATCAATAATCCTGATCGGTTCAACTAATCCTTCATCAATTATGTTTTGGCATTGTTGATCAAAATATTATTGACTTTCTTCATCTGGAGGTAGGTTTTTATGACACCACTATTTTAAAGTTGTTGTTGTTCTCCTCTCTTTTGGCGGTAGTTGATGGTCAATAGATTGAGACATCACTGTTGAACTGATAGGGAAGGTGAGTTCCTACTCTTGACTAGTCCATTTTCAATTATGTACTCGCTCATCTCCTTAATCCTCCATTGAGTAGTCGATGTCTTTCTTTGGTTGTTTCTTCTTGGCTGCTATCTTCTTTGAGAAGCGATGTGGTTGCGACATGAGCTTCAAGAAATTATTTGGTTATCCGATTGTTGCCCTTGTGAAATTCAGCATTTAGACAAGTCAATTGCATGACTTGCTTCTCCAATGCTTGAAGCTTTGTTTCCATGGCTGTGGAATTAAACTGAACTTCTGATAGCAGCGGAGAATAGGCTTGTTCACGGGTCGGGTCAGGCCCGACCCGACCCGATCAAGGGCCCGACCATAAACCCGACCCAACCCGACCATATTTGATCGGATCGGGTTGGGTCGGATAATACCAATTTGGGTGTTGAAATCCGATCCAATCCGAACTGACCAAGTTCGGGTTGGATCGGATTGGATTCACGGGTCACCCGACTAATTTTCCATTTTTTTATTTTCCCCCACCTTTTATTCTTGTTTTCTCTTTGTGTAATTGATTATCCTAATTAATCAATTTTCAAAATTTTGTTCAATGATTTATCTGCGAAAAGATCAACAAAAAATGAAGTGATAAAAGAAAATTCATAAGACCTTTATGCCGATTCATTTTCCATGGTAACATAAGTTCGTCGACATTTTTTGGCTTTGATGACTATAATTTTTTCTTATAGATACATATAAAGGTAAAATTTATGTCTTCTTAGATTTTTCTAATAACCTGGTATTTCTTTAATTTATAACATGTCTTTACAGAACCATTTGAACCATCACCTTTAAAAACTACATCTTCTGATTCTTCTTAGACTTTTAACAACCTTGGGTTTCTTATTTTTTGTAGCATGTCCTTATTCTTTACAGAACCATTCAATTCTTTCCAATAGAAGCTTTTTATGATTATGATTCAACATCCATCAAGCAACAAGACTAGCAATATTGGAAAATAGACACTGAAGTTTTGAATCACCATGCCAAACATATGAAAACAAATAAGAAAGTTTGAATTATTGAATATCTAGCTTGTCGTTGCCATAATCAACCTCAAACTCTCGGCCTGCCAGATCGTCGGTGCCGCCTGTTGTCGTTCGCCAATGACTCAAGAGCTTGAGTCCATCACGTCAAGTCATTGTCGAGGAAGGAGAGCGGAGAGTTGGAGTCTAGAAAGGAGCCACAACAACCAATAGGGAATAGGAATAAAACACTAATTTTACATTGAAGTAAGTCTAAAAGCCAAGGGCCCAAGGCCCACCTGCTAGGCTGCCATCAACACCCATCTCCCATTCACCCAATTAGTTTGAACCCGATTCTGCTACCTAGCTAGAAGGTGTTGGCCTCGACAAGCCGGCCTCCGCGAACTAATTGATGAACCATACCGTATCAAGTGGTAAGTGGTCTTGGTCGAGTCTACAGGTCGGGTCGGTTCAACTCGGGTCAAAAATTTTGAACATGTGTCCGACTCGTAGTTGGTCGGGTTCTTGACGGATCGGATCGGGTTTAACCCGACCATGAACCCAAATCAATCCAAATGCATTTGGGTCGGTTCCATTTTTCGAGTTCTTCGGGTTGACCCCAACCGATGTACAACCCTAGCAGAAAAAGAGATGATAATACCACCGCTTTGGATTGACTTTTCAATTGTGTCACTTGTGCCTCCAAATTAGTGATGACTTTATCTTGCATGAGGAGTCTCTTTTCAATGGTTGTGGTCAATTGACCAATCATTTCTTTAAAATTGATATTTGGTTTGATTGATGGTTTGACCACGAGCAATGAAGTGATTACACTATCTATAGCATTGTTGTCTCCATTAGATAAAAAATCTGCTTCTCCATCGATTGAATCAAATTTTTTTGCTCGGAAAGTTTTGTCAACAATCCACTCATCACATGTGTGAGTATGGCTAATGGGTCCATCGAGAGATCTTCTTGTTGAGATTGTTGAGGCATTTTGCTGGTGTTTTTATTTGGTGTTGTCTCTTCTTGCTTAACATATTTTCCTTTGTATTCTATCTTTAGCTTTGATTTTTTATTAGACATTTGATGATTCTTTGCCATTGAAGATAAAAAAAGTATGCTCTGAACATGTGGTGTGTAGAAGATGTATCTTGAAAAACTCACAACACTAGAAGAAACATAAAAGTAACCAAAAAATAATAAAAAATAATCTCAAAGTAGATAATGGGACTAGAATAGAAAGTTAATTGATTAAGCCCCGACAATGATGTTGAAAACTTGATGTGTGCTAATCTAACTAATCCCAATAACTAATAGGAGAAGGTGAGTTGAGTATCGTTCCTTTGAGGATTGATTGGTAACTAATCTAACTAATCCCAATAACTAATAGGAGAAAACGTATTTTAATGAAAATGATTTTTAAAATAAAATTGAAGAAAAGAAAGAAAACGAAAATGTTGATGACAACAACGTCTGAATTAGGATGAGATAAGATGAATAAAGATAAATTCGGTTTCACTCCAAGTTTAATGAATGTTTAGTTTAACTCAAAGTCTTATGAGCATTTGGATCTACCTAAATCTGATTTTCTTTTCAGAATGCACAAACTATCTCAAATATAATAAACTTTATTATTCCTCTTGATTTTCTTTTCAGAATGCACAAACTATCTCAAATATAATAAACTTTATTATTCCTCTTCAGAATGTCAATCTAATCTACTAGAATTTTGAGAAGTAGTAATATGTATTTCTTAAGTCGTGGATCGTTGATGCTACCTAGATGTGACATGGAATGATTCGACTTCAATTAAAAAAATCTTTTTCAGAAATCAAAGAAAAATAAGGCATCGGTATTCCTATCTACGTTGCTAATGAAAATCAAAATATTAGAAAAATCATGAAAAAACATTACACATAACATTCATACGCATAAGAAAATTTAAGAACTAAAATTAATTATAACAATGGTTTAACAATTTTTTTCCTTACAATAAAATTCTCCAAAATATAAAATTAATGAATTATAATGGAGTTCACCCTTTAAAAGTACTGAAAGAAGAATAAGAATAACTGGATAAAAAACACTTTGACAAACGATGATCGTCTTCTTCGAAATCTCTACGTAGAAATATCTTCTTCTCTTGATGTTAGACTTTCTTCAGGCTCGAGGCTTGAAGTTCCAGATTTATAGCATATGCTTGTTGTGCATCCTCTCTCAAAAGTGAGGTGTTGAAGTGTTATTTATAGGTCTTCAATGTATTTCATCATATGTGAAGAGTCCTAACTCATAAAACTTTGTCTTCCATTCATATAACTCAATTCAGGATCAAATTGTCCAAAAAAAAGATTAAATGGGATGAAAAATGAAAGTGATAGGCTTGCCATGATCGTGATTGAAGCTTGAAAACACATTTTCCACATTGTCACGACTCGTGAAATAACTTTCATGGCCGTGACCGAAGGGAAGAATTCATCCGCAGATTGTCACGGGTCGTGAAACAACTTTCATGGATATGACCAAGGCAATAACTGCCATGGTCCGTGAAAGTCATGGCTAAAAATAACTTATGGAGTTGTCACGGGCTGTGAAATGACTTTCACAATCTTGATATTCAGTTCTCTAGTCGTAACCGTGGAGATATGGGCGTGAAACAACAATTTTGATTTGTATGGACCGTGACTGGTCTATCACGATCGTGATAGTCCATCATTGAAGATATATCCACATTCAAATAGCTATTCCGAGTTCGTGTTGACTCTGAATTGAGTGTCATTTTTTTTTCAATGTCTTTGTCTCTTCGTTCTCTTGCCTCCTAGACAATAAAAATCATCTGGGTAGTTTTTTAATTCAAATAAATAAACATAAATAAACACATAAAATGATGAATTCCATGTAGAAATAAATGAAAAAAAGAACCAAATATGCAATGAAAAATATGACTAAATTGACATACATCATTGCTGCACACTAATAGAAAGTTCTTTAAGTAATTTTATATAAACAAATTTGTTTTTCCCGTAGAAAATTGCATCAACAAAGCAATACTGCCATACATTTGATTGAACATTCATATTTAGATATCATTCAAGTATTCTGCTAAAAATTGTGTCACAAACTATGATTTATTTGATCAAAACAATTGATTTAAAGATATTCAATTATTTAAAGAAAAGTGCAAATTTGAAATCGCGAAAAAGAGTTTTGCAAATATCACCAAGTATATAAAATCAATAAAATTGAATAGTCAACTCAAACTTAATTTTACAAAAGGTCATCCACCTCCAATAATCTAACTATTGCTTGAAATAAAAAATAAAGGGTATTTTTCTATTTTTAAGAATTAATAAAGATAAGTACTTATACTAAAACACACTACCAGAAAAATATTACTTTTGTGATAGGAACATAACAACAGAAATATTCGTCGCTAACCCATTGCTAATAGTGACAAATCTAAGATATGTTAATGACGAAAAAAATCAAACTTTCACGGATACCTATTAATTTTTATTTGATTTTCACTTTTTCTTTATTCGGGTATGGTAGTCTATTCTCCTCTGATTTCGGTTCTAGACCCTCTATGATTAACGGCAGTTTAATGATAAATCTATCGACGAAATATTTTTTCAGTACTAGCGACATCGGTGACGAACTTTATGTCACTAAAGATTTTTTTTTAAAAAAGTCGAAAACTAGTGACGAATCAACGACACAAAATTAGTTGAAAAAAATTTCCATTGCTAATTGTTGCACCTAAATTCTTCCCCTTTCCTCTTTTCTTATTTTTATCATTACTTCTTCTCACTTCCTCCTCATTGTTCATCGCCTCCAACACCGACATTTTGCCACCTACCGACTCCATGTTCTTCTCCTCCTCACTTCTTCTTTTCCCCTCCCTCCTCCTACCCGCACGTCGATGCCCTCCTCACTCTGAGGAGGGTGAGTGATGGCCACGCGCTCCTCCTTCATCTAAGGAGGAGTAGGGGGCCAGCGACGGATGCCCTCCTCACAGGCATCACTGGCAGCCCGCCCCCTCCTCTCCTCCCATGGGGAGGGGGCCGACGAGCGACCATGCTTGCCCTCCCTATTCGAAGGCGACGCTCGTCGCCCGCCCTCCTCGCTAGAGTAGTTAATTAATTATTATAAACATAATTAATATAGTTAATTTTATTTTATTATATTTAGTTAATATAACACAAATTTCTCATATTTAATTATGTTTAGTTAAAAAATTATGTAGTATAAATAGACCTAAAAAAAGTTTAATTTTTTTGGTAGAAAGACGATAATGATTATGCTCATGAAGAGTTTAAGGATATATTTGATGAATTCGTGAGATTTGCATATGAAGAACGAGGTGTGACCAATTCTCTTGGTCACATTTGTTGTCCATGTGTAAGTTGTAAGAATAAGAAAAATAAAACTAAGGTACTTTGCCGAAATGAATTTATATCGAAAGAGTTTTTAGGTGGATTAGATATTGCATGGTAAAGAATATAGGAGAGATCAAAGTTCAAGCAATCAAGTCAATTGTGTTGATTTTTTTGACAAATCTCTACATTGATATAGTGTGAGATGCGAAAGTTGGTGCTCTATTTTATTAAGAGCAAGAAGAAAGAGAAGAAACTTCTAATGCGTCAGCTTTAAATTTTATAATATTCTATTTCACAATTGACGAAATTTAAGTTTGAACATAATATGAGCGAGAAGTATTTTGAATGAATGATTTATATTATCAAAAGTATGTTTGCCTATTTCTGAAAAGCTTTCAAAAAATTATTATAAATGTAAGAGAATGATGAGTGAACTTGTACTAGAGTATTAGAAGATTTATGTTTGTCACAATCAATGCATATTGTATTATAAGGAGAATAGTGAAATTAACAAGGTTTATGTACGTGACAAGTCTCAATTCAAATCAAAGACACATTCTAATAGTAATGAGAAGGATATTCCTGTTGCAATATTATGAATACAAAAACTTAGAAACTAATTTTACATATTATGAATAATATTTTTATATGCTTTTACATGTTATGAATAATATTAACACCCTCGAACGGTCTCTTCTATTTTCTTCTTCATTCCTAGGTGAATTGTTCTTTCTTAGCTGAGGGGTGTAGGATCTAGATGGCACCAAGAGGGGGGGG
>LTAE01003843.1:0-13031 GCA_001647135.1 Pontederia paniculata | reverse complement strand
AAGTTTGTGTATTGGGGTCGCCCATTCATCAATCACCGGGCGACCTCCTTATTTCAGCCCTTTTCCTCCGGTCGTCCTTTCTTCATTTCTGATCGATCGGTCTTCCTCTGATCCCTCACTGTTCTTCATTATTGGTCGCCCTCTTTACACCAGTGGTCGACCGTCTATGCTTTGCTCCTCCATATACAGTCCCCCATTATCGGTCGGCCTCTCTTCTTTGGTCGACCGTTTATGCTTCGCTGCTGCTCATCATATGCTCTCTTCTTCTGTTGCTGGTCGACCACTTATATCCTTAGGACGCCCGCTGCACACATATGGTTCTTTTGATATATATTACGTGTGCAGTGATCGTCCATTCCTTCAGCTCAGGTCGACCACTGTACTGAACTTGAATTTATCCTGTTACAGAAATCAGCTCAACCAAGTTCATCAATACAGGCTGAGTTCACTTACAAATTTGTGATCATTCAAAACATTCTCGGGATCCTAGATTTAACAAGGGGCGTAGCGGGTCATGATGGTAGTAAAATAGACAAGATGGGTTGGTTAATCGCATCGATAGCATCAATGACCAACATGATGATCGTAGTTCACTCTGCATTAGCGCCAGCGCTATGTTGTTCGCTTTTGTCAACTGAAAGTAGCGCGTAGTGCCAACTCGCTGCGTTTTGGAATTCGACATCAGGAAGTGTTTTCACACCATCGATCGACAACGATTGATATCAATCTTTAATTTCTACATGCTATTATATGTTATGGCTCCTTGTGATCGTGCGACAGCTCATGAGAGCAGCATGGGTCATGGAACACCACCTAGGAAGGATGAGCCCGTGATTGATATCGACACTCAGACATGTAATAGTCTATAACCTCACATAGAAAGATTATTGCTCTTTGTTAACTGAAAACATATATCGTTGTTAACATTTATTTCAGACAATGTTCATGTTGAATCTTCATCATCCCAATAAAATCCTTACAATGTCATATCATTTATCGAAGCTTTGATGGACTATAAAAATAATATGTGAGTTGATAATTATTTATTTATTAAAATGCATTATTCTTTTAATGAATGAATATAAAATTATATTCATTAATTATTTTAGGGTTGCTTTCATCTCGAAATATATTAATCGTGACATTAGCAAGTTCGTTATGTCGAGACTTCTGGTAGGCCGTCCTCAATGGACATTCCATTGCCTCATTGATATGACATGTACAATGCATTTAAGGCAACACTATTGTATTTTCATTTTTATTTGGTTTACAAACTAATACCAACTGTCTTTTTCAGGCTTAGTGTAGATGGGAGGAAGGCCTTCCAGATTCTATTATAAGGAAGGCATTTAATATCATAGCTTCTACTTGACTTAGAGGAGTGTTGTTCAACTATCGTCGAGATGCAAGATTTGCTACTAATGACAACATTCTTGAAGCAAAGAACAAGTCTGCTCCACATATTTCAAAAGAAGTTTGATCTTCTTTCTGCGAAACTTGGTATGTAATTTTTAAATTAGATGTTTATTTTTTCAACACTTATCGTTTTGCATATAAGGCATCACCCGAATATTAAGAGAAATCAACAATCGACAAAAAATAATAGATTATCTAAGCCATATATGACACGTCACTGTAGATGCTCTATTGGATTCATACAACATAAATGAAAAATGATATTTTGTTCAAATTTTCATAATTTTGATTATTATAATAAAATAGTTGAATTAAAATGTCTGATATGTGATTGATGCAAGAGTTGTTGAGCATCGGCAAGATTGACTTTAGAAAGGTGTACCAAGAAGTTTGCACAAACAAGAAGACCAACCACTTCGTCTCGAAGGAAGCAAAAAGAGTCAGTATATTTTCGTAACATTCATTTTAGGTTTTTCTCCTCAAACGTTTGATATGGACATTAACTATTTTCATTGGCGAAGTCATATTATTTATTAATGGCGAAGAAATATGGGGATAACATTGACGAATACCCCGAAGTTGATGAAAAGATATGAAAAGAAGTTGCAACACACACTGAAGGGAGATGAATTCATGGCTTAAGTAATTTGAGTTTGCAATCAAGTGCTTCTTATTATCCTTCGTACAGTTGGTTGTCGCACCCGTTCCTACAACTATGTGTGATTGAGGGAGCTTATGGGAGAGGTCGTGGATGATAGAAAAATATCATTATTGCTAGAGATCACGAGCTTGATTCACGACTGATCTACTCCTCACAATCCTCCATACGATGACTAGACTATTTGTGTTTAACTTTGAAAGTTTAAAATTTGTTGTTTTATGAATTTGATATATTATAAAACTTATATTGTGATGTGAATACTTCAATCAACCTTTAAATTTTATTATTTATTGTGTTGTGTATGGAGTGATGGTAATCTGCATTGTATGCAAAATTTTATGTACAAAATAATTAATTTTTTTAATGATTCAAGATTAACAACGGATTGGCGACACCTTTGCGATGGATTTGTCGATAAAAATAATAGTAGTTCAACATTTTGGCAGCAGTGTAGCGATCGTTCAACGATGAATTTGTCACAACTTTATTCGATATTTAGAATTTAATGATGACTAGTTACAACTTAGCAACATCGCCATTGATGACGAACTAACGATGAATGAAATTAGCGATGGTCTAGCAATTGGATATTTGGTCGCTAAAATGGACTATTCTTGTAGTGATATTTTGCTTATATATATGAAAGAAAATGTGCTTGCGAGAATGATTGTTCATTCACCTTCCTATATGAGTAAGCGATGATCGGTTTGATTAATTAATCGATTGAATAATTTGATTATATTGTAACAATATATACATATTATAACATTTTTCCACGTTCTTCAATGTTAACTGTTGGAGATAGCAGATGGAGACTGATCATCCAACCCCTACTAGCAGATGGAGACTGATTATATTGTAACAATATTTTTTTAATGATCAAGGTTCCTTATGCATCGGCAGTAGGTAGCCTTATGTATGTCATGATAAGTACCAGACCAGACATAACTCATGCAGTGAAAGTTGTCAGCAGATATATGTCATATCTAGTGAAGGAACATTGACAAGCAGTCAAATGGATCTTTCGATACTTAAAAGGAACAAAATGTATGTGATTTTGTTTCAATAAAAGTAATTTGGATCTGAAGAGTTTTGTTGATGCAGATTTAGGTGGTGGCATTGATACCGCTAGAAGCACCATCGGATATGTCTATATCTTAAGTGGCACTACTATAAGTTGGATGTCTCAATTGCAAAAGGTTCTCATTTCTACTACTGAATCAGAGTATATAGCTATGATAGAGGCATATAAGGAGATGATTTGGTTAAAGGGCTTTCTTGAAGAAGTAGGTAAGGTGCAAGAAAAATCAAGTTTGTTCGTGATAGTCAAAGTGCTATTCACCTTGTTAAGAATCCAATGTTTCATGCTAGAACAAAGCACATAAGGCTAAAGTATCAATTCATTAGAGATCTTCGTGAAGATGGGACATTGATTCTTTGAGAAGATTCGTGGGCTAGAAAATCCAGTTGATATGTTCACCAAGGTGGTGGTCACAAAAAAATTGAGATTTTGTACAATCTCAGTTTGCCTCCGGTGCTAGTTGAAAGGAGGAGGCCATCCAGAGTTGTGCACGCTACAAGTGGTCTTCCCCAGTGTTCATGTACTGATCAAGTCTCAAAGTGAATTTTTTTTCTAAGGGTACATATGTAATTTCATTAGTTTGTGGGCGGTTGCCCTAACTCCATCATATATATGTTATTTTTGGAGCGATTATGTACTCTAGTGGTTTTGAACACAACATAGTGATAATTCTCTATGACGACCATGAACGTAGGAGATCCATCTGTGAACCACGTAAAATCTGTGCGTATTTTTTTGTGTGTTTGTGAATCTTTCTCTTCCTGTTCTTCATGATTTCCCAACATTCACATCTCAAATTTCACATATTTTTTAAATGTAGCCACAAAATGTACGATAAAAAAATGTAATTGTTTATACACACTATACTTAATTTTCTACTTAATTTATTAGCTTTTTATCTTCAATGTTATATAAAATGGAAAAAAAGATTTATATATATATATATATATATGTATATGAAAAATAATAATTGATGCCCCTTTAGAACTGATCAAATTTTAGATCGAGTTAGATGCATACTAAAATTAATATATATATATATATATATATATATATATCTTAATTTTAAATATCTTCATATTTTATCTAATATTATTACGTTTCTTATAAGTTTGTCGTAATATTTTCTTTAAATATTTTTACCAAGTTTTGAAATTAACATCCAAACACCTAGTTAATTTTTTAAATATCTTATGAGTGGCAAGGTCTAGATCATGTTTGGACAATAATATTAAGCATGATAAAAATCAAAGTGTTGGTTCTACGTGAAGGTAGTCCTACAAGTCCGGTCTCGTTAATTTCCTAGCTCTTCTTTCTCGTTCTCTGGTCAAAACGCCGGATGAACTCGCGGGAATGTCGTGTGGTTTTTCTTGCACTGGCCTCAAGTAAAAATCTAAACCCCTCCCCCCAAACTTAATTATAGGAACCAACTAATAGTTCTCTAACACAAGCTATTACATGCACACCTCCATATTCGGACATCCATAATTTACCATTATCTATACGTGATCTCATACCATGCACCATGCAATTCTCTCCTCTTCTCTTTGATCCTCCTGCAAGATGTCTCATCCATAAACATTTCCAGTAGTTCAAAAGGAAGTGGGAATTGTTGTTATCCTTTACTGCAGAAGTTGAATAGATCTCTCTCTCTCTCCAGAAAAAAAAAGAAAGAAGGATGCAAGGAGCATTGCATGTCTCTCACGCTGTCCTTCTTGTCTTGTTGATGGTGTCCTGTAGTTCTCCAACAGGTCGTGCTCTTGAAGAGCAAATACGGTTCCACAGGCCTGATCCTCTTAGAGGCTTCAAACACTACACCGGAGGCTATGACATCCGGAACAGGCACTACTGGGCGGTACGTACTACATATACACATAGATATGCTTAATTCCAGCCATGGTACATTCTTGTCCATTGCTAGATTTCGTAATCTTATTTATGTAGGTTCTTTCCTATATATGTTTTCAGTCTGCAGCATTCACAGGGTTACATGCTTACGTTATGGCTGGTGTTTGGTTCATCGGAGGGTTAATTATTCTTGGATCTCTGTCCGTTTGGAGGAGGAAGAAAAAGACCAAAACTATAAGCACTTCATCCATCGATCTGGTTCCAACCTCAGCGATCAGACTACGACGTCGTCTGCTGCCTTTTGCCATCATTTTGTTCACCATGCTCGCTCTGTAAGTACTTTGTTCTTGCTTTGTTGCCATTCTGTAGAGTTAACGTAACTTTTTAGCCTTTTGACGAGATGCAAATATAAATTTATGCTCTGAAGCGTCGCTTCAGTGATCGCACTCGTCGCAGCGCCGAGCTTCTATCAGAGAGCAAAGAGGGTGGAAAGGGAGTTGCTGGGAGCCGGCAGAACTACAACTCGTACAGGGCACAGACTTGTCAACTCCGTGAGCATGATCGGAGAGCTGCTGTGCCCTTACGAAAGTGTCATGTGCGGTTTCCTGGATTACGCATCTGTACAGCTTACGACGGAATCCACATCCATCAACAACGTCATGCATAAGATTAGCCACATTGCCGACATCGTGCTTGGAGTCTCGTAACATATCTTTCTCGTTGATCTCGTCTGCACTACTTGCTATAGATCTCTTGTTCTTTGCAAAGTGAACTTTTTGTTTATGCCTAGCAGATGTGGTGTAAATTTGGGTGTTGCGTCTCTAACTATTGTGCTTGCGATTGCTGCAACGGGTTAGTATTAGATGATATCAGTCCCTGATAATTAATTGCATTAATTATAAATTGCCTAATATGTTGCATTTATTCATGCAGTTTTGATGCTGCAACAGTGGCATTCTGGATTTGTTAGGTAATGATCTGAGCATATGTTTAAGTGATAGTTTTATGGAGTTGCACTTGTAAGCGATTGTTTGATTTTTTTTTGTGTATTGTCAGGTTGATTCTGATATGCTGGGTGCTAACCAGTATTTCCTGGCTTCTTGCTGGCTTCAATTTTTTTCTACACATGTAATTCATTCAACCTTTTCTTCCTGGCCTATAAGCAAACAAATGCTACATTTCTTAATCTTTTCATTCTAAGAACGTTCGTTTAGGTTTCGGTTCTATCACTAATTAGTCTTGACTAGATAATGTGATCAATGCAAACACTGGAGGCTTTATCAAAGAAAAAAGGAGGCTTCATAAAAGTTTGAGATTAGATAGGACTACCTATTTTAAGAGAAGGATGGGATGATTTGCTAAGGAAAGTTTGAATTTCTGGAGAACTAGTTGATAGAAAAAAATTAAAGATCATAGTCAGTCTGCTTATTTATAATTATGAATAACTTCAACAGCAAACTTGTTCCAGCTACGCTGAAGACACCTGTTCAGCTTTCTTAGAATACCAAAGGCAGCCTGTCAATAGTAGCCTCGGTTCAATGTTGCCCTGCATGGATCCAGTGTCTGAAAATTCGCTCATGGCAGGAATTGGCCTATGGATCCACAACACAATCATCCAGGTTATAAATCTTGTCAATTCATTCATCACATAATCTGCATGTATAGATAGTCTGTGTTTGATGTTATTGTCATCTCATAGTTGAATAGGAACATTGTAAACCTGGACTACAACGGTACACATGCAGCACTAAGAATACCAGAAATTTGTGACACTTTCTTGAGTTCAACAAATTCCACCTTCGATTTAGCAATGTGCCCAAGAAACAGCGTTCCGATTCATGAAATGCCCATGGTAAGTTCACTAAACTTGGCCTTCATGAGTTAATTAATTACCAGAGTGCTCGTGTAAATGATCAACCATTTGGATCTGCATGCAGATATTGGAGGCTAATAGATTCTTTCTAAAAGAAGCCTCATATGCTATGATTTCAGCATATACATACTCCATTCAGGAATTCATGCAAGTTATGTCAGATGTGCAAAGATTTTTACGTTGTTCATTCCTAAAAGAAGCCTTTGATGATGTGCTTATCAATCACTGTAAACCTGCCAAGGGTTCAATACTCCTCTTGTGGTCTTCCGTTATTTCTTATGTGGTCATAATGATGGTTTTGGAGCTTGCTTGGGGAACAAAGGCGATCCAGGATCAGAAAAAGGGACGCCTCTCTAGTGAATCAATGCCGCCTTAACACAGAGCAGCAGCATGAAATGTGAAACAGAAAACCAGATACAAGACCAACCTTTTCCGAGTGTGAAGGAAATTACAGAGATCTAATGAAATTTCTGACGTTCTACAATGTAAAAGAGAATTGTCTCATACCCCAGGAACATCTGTAGTCTGAATATAGATCAGCATGAGATTATTGTACAGATGAAACATTAGAAAGTTGTTACGTAGATGTTATTGAAAGAGATCTTACATGTTCATTTTATTATACTGGTAAGTGGTACCAGGAGGATTTTGGATAGAGACTCGTGATGAATGTTGTACTTAATATCCTCTTATAAAGTTAAGTTAATCAGCAAGCAGAAAAAAACTAAGATATCAATTTGTCATATTGAGCTCTGTTGGGTTTGCTGATGGTCCGGATTCTAGTCAAAATTCTAACAATTCTTCTTAATGACTTGAATTTATTTAAAGAATGGAGTGAACTGTTAACTTGTGTGTGTCTTCTCGTACTCATGATTGATTTCTTTTGATTTGGCTTTCTTGAGCTACACGGATTTACCATTGATGTTGAAATATTTGCATGTACTATTCTGTTCCATCCAAATTATTGATCTTGCAAAAATAACTTTGTGAATTTGGAGCTCCCAATTGATGAATCCACATTTCCAATGTGAAGCTCTTATATATATATATATATATATATTTATATATATTATATATTTTATATATATATTATATATATATATATATATATAGATTCACATCCTCATCGGAGTCCATCACATCATACCATTCACTATATATTGATGATCGTTATGACCATAAAGACTCCAACGATCATTTTTATAATGACGTCACATTCCGCTGAAGTTTCAACACTCCCTTGTTGTGCAGTGTGAATGTAATTTTAATACTCTCAATGTTTGTATAGTATTAACTAAAGATGCTATACTGAAATTCATTTTTTCATAAATCTTCACACTAAGTCAATGTCCTTAAGTAACATCAAATCAATGTGTTCAATGAATATTCAAGTTAAAATTCTCTTTGTAACAAAATCAATCAATGTATCATGTGTAGAGATAGATAGCTATCAGTTAATTTTTTCGCTATGTCATGAATATGGTGGCACTCTATCTTAATATATTTACCTTTTGATCTATATACTCCACTATCAATCAAGCTTATCGTAACTTAATTATCATAATATATTTAAAGTGACCCTCTGATTAAACCAAATTCTAGTTCTAAAAGAAAATATTTGAATCAGACTCTATGGGTGATTTCTATACTATAGATAATGTACTCGATCTTTGTGTGTTTGTGTGTTTAGCGAGTCATTGTTATTTATTTTTACTTTAAGAAATGAGTGCTTCTCCCAACATGAATAAGCGACCTAATGTAAAATTTTGATCATTTATATCTCCACCAAAATATGCATCCAAATAATCTATAGCCATTGATGTATCCATTTTATATGTGAACATCAAATGTAGGGTGTCTTTCACATATTGAAATTTCCTCTTATTTGCCTCTCATTGAGTCTCCAAGATTACTTTAGAATCTATTTACTAAGCTTATAACAAAAATTAAATCATGCCTCTATAAATCATCACATATATCAATGTGCCTACCACTTCTGCATAGAGTTCTTCTAAATATTTTTATCATAGTATCTTTTCCTAATTACAAGTGGCATAGGAGCTGGATTGCAATTTTGCATCCCAATTTTTTTTGATATCTTAATTACATATCGCTCCTCATTCAAGCTCAACATCCTTGAACCTTTATCTCGTATAATTTTAATATTAAACACATATGATACTTCTCCTATGTCTTTTTGTTTCAAATTCTTTGTTCAACTTTATTTTCACTTCATCGAGCATCGTGACATATTTTCATGAACAACACATCCACATATAATCATATTATTCTAACTATTCTTGATGTATACATAAATTCCAATATATTTGATTTCAATCCAAATTGGATTTTCATCATTTGAAACTTTAAGTATCATTAACGAGATGATTATTTTAAATCATAAAATGTCTTTATGGATTTATACACCTTGTTCTTTATACCTTCCACTTGAGAATTTTTCAATTGTTGCATATATATTTCTTCACTCAATTCTTTATTGAAATACAATCTTATCATTTATTTGGAACAACTTTAAATTCACATATGCAACTTCGTTATGATCGTCCTAATCGTCGCAAACTTAATAACTAGATAATATGTTTCCTGAAAATCTATATCGACTTGCTAAGTATAACCCTTGATGATCATTTCTACTTTTCGCTTATCAAGTGTATAATCTTTTCGGCACTTTCGTTTGGAAAACTCATTTATAACTTATGGATTGCCTACCCATCTGCAAATCATATAGTGCCCATATATCATTGTAATTAGTTGAGTTCAACATGGCGATCAATCATGATTCCAGACTAACTAGATGTCATTGCTTCCAAACAAGAAATATGATATATACAATCATCTTTACAACATCCAAGTGTAATTACAAAAAAAAATTGCATATAGATTTCAAATGAGCGAGTTTTGTCCGGGGCCTCTCGATATCGGTTATATTCTTGAAAATAATGAGTTCCTCCATATTCTTTAAAGTATTTTATTATTTTGTATAGATCTATCTTCAACCAATTGAATTCTATCCAATTTGTTTTTTAGTCATTTTAATTATTGTTAATAATAATCAGATGCTCGCTATTCTCTTCACTATGCATTTCTTTTCTTAAGGAAAATTATATTTTGACTCTCTATCAAAGTTTTTTTTTATTATGAAAGAACCTATATTCTTTGGGCATTTCACTCTACCCAATAAACATGCACGTTATTACCCTTCCAACTAGTCCTTGAATTGACTTGAAATCAAGACGTGCATTATAGACTCCACTTTCGAAAGTGACCTAACTCACGTTTCCTACCATTTTAGATTTCAAATGACATTGTTTTAATGAACTTAATGAAAATTTTATTATGTATGTAATTCATGATCAAGATGGCTTCACCTTAAAAACTTGTTGAAAGATTAAAAAGGGATAACATATATTTTACTACATGTATTAGTGCTCAATTCTTTCTTTCTATCATGCCACTCTACTATAGCATATAAGGTATAACATTTAAATATTTATTCTTTTATGAATGCAGTAACACACAATTTTTTGGAAGATTTATTCTACTCTTTTATTAGTTCTTAGGTAGTTAATTGATTTTCTCAATTTATTTTCTACTTCTGTCTTATATCTCTTAAACATCTTTCTTTCCAAGAGATAGATATAAATAAATATTGAGTAATTATCAATGAATTTGATTAAGTATTTTCATGTGTACTAATACTTAGAATGTCACAAATATCATAATTATTTTAGTTTCGTCAATTTCTTTGACTTTTTTTCCGTCGAGAATTCCTTTCGAGTTATTTTTTGGCCAAATTATTCACATGGCAATGTCCTTAGAATTGTTATCTTAGATACTAAGTTTATTTTGATTATTTTCTCTATTTTAAAATTCTTTGAGTGTTCTAATCTATCATGCCATATATTAAAATCACACATAATAACATATAAATAGAATACTCAAAAGTGACTTTAATTGATTCATTGGTTATATCCAAATAGATAAGTTATGTAAGGAAAATCTTTGCATGGTCATGACTTTTTTCATTTTTCCTTAACTATGGTTATACGACCATCATAGGAGCAGACTTCAAGACCCTTCTTCAAAAGAACAAATACAAATATGAGGTTTCGTTGAATTTTTTATGTATATATACAACACATCATGAACTATTATTATGTTGTTTTAAAGATCTTGCATATATTTTTTATCACTTTTAACATTCAGATAAGTGTTATTCCCTGTAAAGATCCTCCTTTCTCCTTTATTCAATTGCTTACATTTTGTCAAGCCATCTTTGGTCTTTTCTATCTATGAGTTACTCTGAATTGATTCACCATCCATTTATATCCATTATCATAACATTACACTCGATGATCCCTAGCAAATTTGGGCTTGTTGTCTCTTCTTCTACAAAGTCCTAATTCTATTGGACCTTATTCTAGTCTAGTGTTTTAATTGTGGGATAACTGACGCTGAAGTGACCATATCCTACAAGTGAAACAAATTTCACGTTGAGATTTTCCGTTTGACCCCTTGAATTGCTTCTTGCTATGATCAAGGATTTCTCAGTGACGACCACTTGAACCTCTTCTTTTGTCTAAGACATCTTTCTTCTTTGTTCTTTTGGACAAATCCTTCTTTATGACCAATTAATATGGCAAACTTATCACCAAATTAAATATCCCATTAAACCATAGAGTGTGATAGTCTTGTATAATGTTGGTGATAATATCTCTGTAGGATTCTATTTGTAGTTAAATTCTTATTCATTATAATTATTTTATTAATTTACATTATCTCTTATATTATCACATTTGTTTATTATAACATCTCAAAATTCACATTCTGCCACGTGACAAGATATAGACTTTGGAGACACTTACTTCTTTGACTTGACTTTCACCAAAAGATTAGTCAACAATAAGGACAAATAATGTGGAAGTAATAACTTAAAAATAAAACTCTTTTCAATAGAGTAGCAACATAAAATATTATTTTACATGGTTCAATAAAAGAAAAGATAGAACTAATAAAACTCAGTAGAAACTAATTATACTTAAGATAGACTTCTATCATGTGCAAGTTGTCATGTCACGAACATCTGGATCATCAATGCCATAACCAATAATTGTTCCGCTCATGGATCAAAAGCAGGGGAGACAATTCTCTCATGAGCGATGAAGCTCAATATATAAAGAAAATGCAATAAGAAAAAACCTTTATAAAAACATGATAAAGATCAATAAAACAATAATTCTATTTTTTTTAACTTTACCTCTTTACCTTTTCATTACCTCTTTTAATAATATCAATAATCAATTCAATTGTAAGAACCTCAATTGCATTTATGTGAAGTAGCTCATTATTCTCTGTTCGACAGGTTCAAACCAATTCAATCATTTACTTAGATCCATCCATGGCGAGAACATCAATCGCATGAAGATGCATAATATCAATATGTTCAAACATGGTCGATACTATCCGCATTACAAATTTATTCTTTTGTCTTTAATAATTCATATAATATTTAGGTTATTCCGCCACAAGATGACTAGGTAGGTCATAAGCGCTCATCAATACTCAATCACCTCATCTTTGAGATGCAATCAGGACAAGTCACACAATCAAGATAAACTCCTGCAATCAATGCAAAGCTCTACAATTAGGATAGAACCCTACAATAAAAACTCTTGCAATCAAGATAGAATCCTAGAATCAAGGTCCTGCAATTAGGGTAGAACTCTACAATCGAGATAAATCCCAAAATATGCAGGGCCCTCTTTTTTATACGTCAGTTCAATCACGATCATCAATTTATTCTTTTAACTCTGATTAGTAGTTAATTAGGTTATTTTGCATGCATTTAATCTAATACTAAGTCCAACCAATAAGTGCAATTAAACATCTTCATGACAGTAAGGGTTAGTAGTAGAATACCTTAATTTGACACTTTCAATCGGGAACCTGGCCCGTGTTAAGGAACCACATGGCCTATTTTCTGTCATGACCCCAATTCAAACCTTAATCTGATCCGTAACTCGCGACCTATTATGGTCGATCAAACATAATATCGCGGAGGTGTGTCATAACTCAATCATTTGATATATCACATCATATTATCAAAATGTGACCATAACACAAGCAATATA
>LTAE01003842.1:0-35235 GCA_001647135.1 Pontederia paniculata | reverse complement strand
ATTAACTGTGCAGTGTGATCAATACCTTTGCAATTCGTGTCCTATGAATCTGACCCGTTAAGGGCACTTTCATTTGTGGTATGTTAGGTCAACCCGTGAAGGGTTTAATAGTCTAGGGAACAACTTACTGCATCTTGTGCTTATCTTCCTGAGGATATACCCGTTAAGGGGTATTTTCTGGATTGTTTAAGGCAAGATAGTTGAATTACCTGTTAAAGGAATTCATATATTTAAGTTTGCCTAACCATCTGAGGATTCAATATTGAGTTTCATATTCGATTGTTGTGCAAAATTTTGAGTGTCTATCTTGAATTGAGTATTATCTAGCCCCTAGTTATCATCCCTATATTATTATTATTATTATTATTATTATTATTATTATTATTATTATTATTAATTACTTATAATTTTATAGTATTAGTTTTCTAAAACACCCGATCCTGAAATCAATATTATCTCCTATTAGCCCAAAATTCTGATTAGGTAGTTATATAATTCCTCGTGGGATCGACAACTCTACTCTTACACTTTATTACTTGTTCGACTAGTGCACTTGCTAACATTTCGATTTGCATTGTCAGCATTTTTCGCATCATCATCCATGTCCTTGGATTTTGCAGCATCACCTTCGATTGGATCATATAGGTCTCTGCAATTCAGATAGTCTCTCATCTGAGGTTTTCAAATAGAATAATTTGGTCTTGTCAGCACAGGCATCCGGCTAGGGACATTATTATTGTCCTCCATGAAATTTATGCAGTTGATAATCCGGACTCTGATACCACTGTTGGAAAAAGGCTGAACAATATTTGTGGAATTATCTTCTTTCCCATAATGCATAAATTTAAATAGGGTGATGACAATAATAAAGAAAATTAAATCAGACCATAGGCACACAAGATTTACGTGGAAAACCTCTCAAGGTGAGAGGAAAAAACCACGAGAGCGAGCGACAAATCTTCCACTATGAAAAAAGTAGGATACAAAGTTTCTTCTCTGATCTCAGCAGATGAATACAGAAATAAAAGACTCAAGAAATAATCTTGGATCTTGCAGAATAATCTCTTCGAAAATCGAGAAAGAAGTCAGAAGGATCTCACTGAAATATCTGATATTGATGAGAATGCTATAGAGAATTTGTGCCTGAAGTTTTGTTGAAAACGGATCAGAACTCGTCTCCAAAATAAATTCAAAAGATTTTCTCTCTTCTCTTTTTCTCTCTCCTACTCTCATTGGCTAGAAGACACGGCGGCCTTTTTCTTTTCTTCTTCACTCGCGTACAAAAATCCTCACATCTCCTTTTATAACTTCAGGTGGTGACGTGATGTGATGGAGTTGGACTCTGAGTCCAACTCCCTTCATCTCTCTTCTTTTTTTTATTTATTCTTTTTGCTTATCAGGCCCGCATATTAATAAGCCCAACATAATTAATATAGATGTTTATAGTTTATTTAAAGATAGGAACATATCAAAATTCTATTCATATTTCGTAACTATTATTTAGAGGTCATTTTGATTAGGCTATAGTCGCTCAAAGATTATGTTTAATATATGAAAACGTAGGCCTTGAAGTCTAATTTGCATAATCACTTATTTCACCTTATTTTGATTGTAGTGTAGCAGTTATGACCAAAATACTAGAGCACTATCAAACTATTCTTAACCATGACATCTTCATTTTGTAAAATATTTAGTAAAGTAGGAAGATATAATTATTGGTTGATATTTAGATTGAAGATATATGCTTGAATGTAGCTTCAAATGAAGTTGGTCTTATATGACTTGGATATGTACAACTAGAATTATAAATTTATTATTCATGTTCAAGTTCATGTTTATAATTATTATGCATTTCTAGGGTGTATGACAAATTCATTTCTTGAAAGAACCATAGATTACTCATGAGTCTTATGATATGGTTGATGTTATGCCATGTATGCAAAGACGGAGGGAGGGGGGTTCAAGGGGGTGCATTGGCACCCTCCGAAAGTATAAAATTATTTTAGTAGCAGGTCTGTTTACATGTGAAGTGTTGGGTGTTTTGTGAGTCATGCACATAGTAAAGGTTTGGTCACGGGTTTGAATATACTAATTCTTCATTTTTTTGATTTTTTTTCTGTGTTCCCAATCCATTAGCCCATCTTAAAGCCCAAAGTGATGTCCCACCGACCCATAGTGAATTAAATTAGTCTTAGAGTCCAAATAACAAATTAAAATAGTGTTGGAGTCCAAATATAATTGATAAAGGAATATAATCACTTTATTAACTTCATCTATATAATTAGCTCAATTTGTATTGAAGAAGCCACCATTATTTTTCCCAAAGCTGCAAAGAAAGTCTTGGAAGGTAAGATTTTTTCTCCATAATTATTTTTTATTATATTTATTTTATTTTATTTTATTTTAACACCAATTTTTTGCATGTTAATCATTATTAATTTTCTATGCATTTTCTTTTCAAAAAATAATATATTGAAATTTTATCCAATTTTTTTTTTGTCATATTATTTTTCTTAGATCAAATTAGATATGTTTATTTACTTACTCTTTTTTAGATTTTTTCTTAATTATTTTACAATTTGCTCAAATTAAGTTTAATCTTAATATTTTTTTACAGTTATGTATGGGAATTGAAAATATTTCAAGAAAAGATCACCCATATCACAAAATATAGTTCATGGCGAAGAAAGTAGAATAAAAAATTATTCCAAAGATACTCCAATTGAAAATTCACAATTTTTGAAACGAAATAGAATTGATTTAACCACACTTCTCGCAGATTCAGGTGAAAGATAAAAAAAATTAACTAAGATGAGATTAGGAGATCTTATTTACTCAGAGGAGCATTCTAACCTAAAAATCATACTTTTCCCCAAACAGAAATTAGAGATAGATTGCGTCGATTTAATTCAGATTGGTTTAATCAATACTTCAATTGGTTAGAATATAATATTACAAAAGATGCAGTATATTGCTTATGTTGCTATTTATTTAAAGTTGATATTGGAAGTCAAGGTGGAGACAATGCATTTGTTACCAAAGGATTTAGAAAATGACACATAAAAAATAAACTTGATCTTCATGTTGGAGGAATTGGTAGTTCTCGTCATTAAGCTATATATAAATGTCAAGACTTCTTGAAATGAAATCAGTCCATTGAGTCTGCTCTTAATAAGCAATCAGATCAAGTGAAAAATGATAATACAATTCGGTTACATGTCTCACTTGATTGTATAAAATATCTTTTACACCAAAGATTATCTTTTCGTGATCATGATGAATCTCAAGATTCAATGAATGAAGAGAATTGTTTTAGAGCTTCTACAATTTCTTGTCGATCATAATAAAGATATAGCTAAAGTTGAGTTAAAAAATGCACCTATAAATCAACAGATGATCTCACATGATATTCAGAAAGATCGTGTCAATGAAGCTGCACGAGAAATAACCAACGCTATTCTTAGTGATTTCAAAGATGATATATTTGAAACTATAGTCGATGAATTTTGTGATGTCTCTAAAAAGGAACATATAGATGTAGCTTTGCATTTAATAGATAAAAATGGGATGGTTAAAGAAAGATTTCTTGCTCTTGTTCATGTGAAAGATACATGTTCTTCATCTCTTAAGGAATCAATTAATTTATTACTTTCTCAACACAAATTACGAATACGAGTTCAAGGTTATGATGAAGTAAATAATATGCGAGGTGAATTTAATGGCCTGAAGACTTTAATTCTGAGAGAAAATAAATTTGCATATTATGTTAATTATTTCGCACATCAATTTCAGTTAACATTGGTAGCGATTGCAAAAACCCATGTTGATATTGCTTGTCTTTTCAATTATATTAACATACTCATTAATTTGGTTGGAGCATCTAGTAAACATCAAGATAAACTATGGGAGAGTCAAATTGCTAAAGTTACTGAAACACTAAAAAGTGGTGAATTACATAGTGGTCAGGGTTGAATCAAACAGTTGGACTTAAAAGAGCTGGTGATATAAGATGGGGATCACATTATGGCACACTTGTGAGTTTGAAGATTATATTTCATCTGTGATTGACTTATTAAAGTCTATCAAAGATGAATGACTTCAATACGAAAAAAGAGATGAAGCACATTTTCTTTTAAAATATTTACAATCATTTGATTTCGTTTTTACTTCACACCTGATGTTAAATGTGCTAGGGATTACAAATGCTTTGTCATTAGCTTTGCAGAGAAAAGATCAAGATATTATAAATGTCGTCACACTCGTGAAAATATGCAAACGATAATTACAAAAAATGAGGAATGATGAATGATAATTGCTTATGAAAGACGTCTATTTTTTTTTGTGATGATCATGATATTTCAATACCTAACATGGATGATATATTTATTATTGGAGGGAGATCACGACGTAAAGCCCCACAAATAATAAACTTGCATCTTTATCAAATTGAGTTATTTATGCTGATTATAGACATGTTGCTTCAAGAACCTAACAATTATTTCAATGAAACAAACATGAAGTTGCTTCTTTGTGTGGCTTGCCTTAATCCAATTGATGATTTTCAAGCTTTTGATGTGGATAAATTAGTGAAATTGGGCAAGTTCTATCCAAATGATTTTTCTGAAGCTAATCTTATAATACTCGAACATCAACTTTCAATTTATATTGCTGATATGCATTCAGATAATCACTTTCAAAATTTGAAAGGACTTCATGATCTTTCTAAAAAGTTGGTGGAGACAAAAAACATCATACTTATCCATTGATTTATTTGCTCTTGAAGTTTTCTCTGATTGTATCTATGGCAACTGCAACAATTGAAAGACCTTTTTCTGCAATGAATATTGTGAAGAATAAATTGCGTAATCGAGTAGGTGACAAATGGATGAATGATTGTTTAGTAAAATATATTGAGAAACATATTTTTGTACTATCACTAACGATGTCATTCTCATTAGATTTCAAAAAATGAAATCTCATCGAAATTAATTATTAAAATAAATATCATAATTATTTGAAATATTTTTTATATTATTTTCATACTATTTTAATTTTTTATGATGATATAAGTTTAAAATATGCATCACCTCAATAACTTGTTTGACTTCGCCCTTGCACGTATGTGATGTTTAAATGTTCAATTTCATGTTAGACATGACCTAGGATATTCAACACATGAACCTAGGGCGGTCAAAAATTTTGTATAAGGAAAAACGGGAAAAATCAGACGGAAGCCCGATACGGCCGTATTGATTTGAGCTGCCCGAAATCCTTTCGCTCGGAAGGATACGACCGAATGAACCGAGCCATATTGATCGATACAACCATATTGGTCAATACGGGTAGGTCGTATTGATCAATACTAGGTCGTATTGGTCAATACGGTCAGCGTGTATTGTCTAATATGGGAATTCACTCTTGATATGTAGAACTTAGTATTTTTAGCTTAATTGAGTTTAGACCTTTCCTATGCTCATGATACGATGAAGAAGATAAATGTTCACACTTTTTCTTATGTTTAACTAAGAAGGTTGATGACATTGAAGTGATGTTTGACGATAACCTAGACACGATTTGCATGTTCAGTCGTAACTAGGTTAAAAGATGAACAATGTAATGATTGTAATGATGCTTGATGTATTATAATTAAAAAATAAATTGAGATTAGTTTTGGTACATTATTAAAGGAGAAGTAATGTCTTCATCGGAAACAGTGTTGTACTTCTCGAGAAGTAATGTCTTCATCAGACATAGTGATGTACTTCCCAAGGCCCAAAGGTGGAGCGATGTGGTCTGATCAACCAAAGATGGTGTTGTATCAAAATTTTTAATTAAGATAAGATAATTAAAATAGACATGTAATGCGAGGACGACTTATGAGAAGTTAAAATAACTTCTAAGATGTCACACGATAAGAAGATGAAAGATGATGAAGATGACATGAATGAAAAAGTTAGACCCAATGAGCTATATGCATTGAAAGTCAATTCTAAGTAAAGATATTCATGTCTAAAGAAGCACTATATTGATAATGTTAAGTATGTTGCATTATATCGATAATGCTAAGTAAAATAAAGATAAGATGCATTATATTGATAATGCATAAACAAAAGAAGAAAGAAGGTAAAGATGAAAGATAGACTTAAAGTTAAGTCCTTAAGCATAACTGGCTAAGATGCTAAAATAAAGAAAATTCAAAGGGTCATACGTTGACCCAAAGTTTGGGTTAAAAATCTTATGATATGCTCTATGTTATTTATGATGTTCATATGCATGACAAGTAGGTCTTTGCTTATATGGGTGATATGATTCATCCATTCTTCGACCTTTACATACTCTAACAGGATGAAAGTTTCATGTTTCTGGATTCTATAAGTGATAAGTAATTATGATGCTAATATGAGAATTACGCTGCTCATGATGGCGAAAGCACATGATTAAGTATGGATTGTCTTAAGTCAAGTTATGTTATGGTCTTTTTTTTTCTTATCAAGTTGTAAAGACTATGTATCGTCTTCGGACAAGTTGATATATGTTAAGAGATAATTATGGATAAGTTGTATTATTAAGGTTCATGTCTCGAATTATGTCATTTTTTAATTAAGTTTATGTGTCTTCCGTTGATTCATACATTTGTTATGATCTTGATATCTCATGCTGATTTTATCTTGTGTCGATCATATTCTCGTCTTATGTTCATATTTCTTCATGTTGTGACCATGATTGTCAATGGTCAAGTCAAGTTCAATATCTTATAGCGCTGCGAAGACCATTCCAAGCACGTGACGAATGTCGATTCATCTGTGTGAGCGAACGCATTTTCGAGGTGTTACATTCCAAGCACGTGAAGAAAATTTAGTATTGTTTATTTTGAAAAATATTTTATTTATCATTTAATATATATTAATATTTATCAATTATTTTTATAACTATATTTTTTATCTTTTGGACAAATTAATTAGTTCACCGAATCGAACTTAAATTTTCGATTAAAAATCAATTCAATTTTATCGATCTTTTTCAAATTAAATAATGGAAAAAATTTAAGTTAATTTGATTAATTAATTTAAATAATCGATTAATTAATCTCTCACCCCTAGCAGAAACGCTAACGAATATTGGGTTTGATAAGGTCACTTTGAGGGCAAAATGGCCATAAAAAATACCCGGCCTCATTAAGTCCTCTGGCATCCACGCGGCCTCTTCTTCCCTTCCCATTTCCCTTCCAAGCCGCTTCGATCGCTGGACGCCGTCGCCATGGGTTTCGCCGCCCTTCGCGTCGCCCTCCTCCGCCGCACTGCACAGCCCGCCCCCTCCCTCCTCCGCCGGATCTCCTCCTACCCGGCGCTCCGCTCTCCCGAGTCGTCCGCCGCCGCCGCCTCCGAGGATGCCACCGTCCCCGGTGGTGCGGCGCCTCCTTCCAGGTCCCCCGTCGGCGGAGCCCGCGTCGAGATCGCCAACCCCGAGGATGCCATTGAGGTTTTCGTCGACGGGTTCCCCGTCAAGATCCCCAAGGGGATGACCGTTCTCCAGGCTTGCGAGGTTGCCGGCGTCGACATCCCTCGGTTCTGCTACCACAGCCGCCTCTCCATCGCTGGGAACTGCCGCATGTGCCTCGTCGAGGTGGAGAAGTCGCCCAAGCCCGTCGCCTCATGTGCCATGCCTGCCCTTCCTGGTGCGGCTTCTCTCTCCTCACTCTAGTCTAAGAGGAAAAAATTGGATTTTTAGCCTAATTGGATAGCAACCCAGTATAACTAGGAGATTTTCGTTCCTTTGATGATCCTTCTTGTTTTTAGGGATGAAGATTAAGACGAACACACCTGTCGCTAAGAAGGCGAGGGAAGGAGTTATGGAGTTCCTGTTGATGAACCACCCTCTGGACTGTCCGATCTGCGATCAGGGAGGTGAGTGCGACCTGCAGGATCAATCCATGGCCTTCGGTTCCGACCGTGGCCGGTTCACTGAGATGAAGAGATCTGTGGTCGATAAGAACTTAGGCCCCCTGGTGAAGACTGTGATGACCCGGTGCATCCAATGCACAAGGTGATTCTTTTCCATGATAAGCGGTTATTGTGCACTTGATATCTTACTGTTTCAGTGGACTCATATTGAGATATTAGGATAGTATTATTATAAAATTATTAGGATATTATTGCCATGACAAATATCTGCTAAGTTACTGGTATATCTGCTTGCTGAGAGGTCATAATGGTCACATACTGAAAGGAGAAGTGTGCACTAATCCTTGCACGGGATTAGTCAAGGCTAGTAGACTTCTGGACACCAGGGTTAACTCTGAAAAAAAGTGCTAGATGAGTTTCTTTGCATCTTCTTTCAATCATCGTCATCCTTAGTTGTATCTTGAGGTATTATTAATTTATTGTTCCATATAGATGAACCTCTTAAGAACTTTAGCAAGGTGTAATCCGGATGACTACTCAAACTCTGTAGTCATCCTTTTCCTTCTCAAAAGAAAAATGAAAACTTTAGCAAGGTGAATGTTTTCATCGGACATCCCGGTAAATATTTCTATTGATGTCCCTTCAAAAAAATGTTACTACTGATGACTTATAATTATTTGCTAAAAACATTGGAAAACCACACATCAGGGCAATCATTATTGGCTATTACAGATAATGAATCACTTGATAAAATTCTGACTTCCAAGGTTTATTGAAGAGGGTAATCCTCCAGTTCAGGCCTATCTAATCCCATTTCAAGAATTCTGTAAATACATATTATGTGATCACTGTGATGAAATAAAGATTTTATGGTGGTTAGGTACTTTTATTATATTTCCATCTTCAGGTGGTTGAAAGTTTTAACTTTACATATTATTCCTCAGCTCATCGCCATTAATGGGACTGCTGGATCTTTCTAACTTATTTTGAACGTTTCATTAAACATGTATTCCGTGAGGCAAATCAGGCTGCAATTTTTTTGCCAATGAAGGCAGAGTCCATTGATTGAACAATTTTTGGCCAGAGCAGCCACCTCATGGCCTTCTAAATCTTCTGTATCAAGACCATCAGGGTCTCTATTTAAATAGATAAGCATTTTATTTTAAACCGGTACATGGACAGGGAAAGGTACACTTCACCGGAAATAGTAACTGCCAAATAGCCAACAAACTGTATTTGGTAATGTTATTGTTACACCAAAAGGTAATCGTAATATAAGTAGATACTTTCATTGGATGACTGCACAACTTTGTACTTATCCATTTTCCCTTCACAATAAAAAGTTCTCTGAGATGGCAGCAACCAGCTGCTTTGATCCCCTAGAAGACCAGTATTTTATTATTTCTTAGGAAAAGAATGTCAGCGTTGGAACATTTCACACATCTTTTGAACAAAGATGTAAAATCAACATGGTGTATGCAATATTTACTAGTTTCAGCCACAAGTAATCTAAGAAAGAAGCATATTCATGGTTAAGGTTTATTTAGCACCCTATGATAATTGTGTAAGCAGCAATGTGTTTAGATTGGTATGAAAACCTCGAACTGGAGTTTAATCATTCTCGAGTAGAATCGTTGTGTTTGAGTTGTCTGTTTGTGTTATTCATTATCTTGTTTTAGATATAAAAGTCTGCTTCACATATTTTTTCTGAGAGGGTAAAGGATGAGAGCCTTGTGCACTCATCCAGCATTATTACTGAAATACTATGTTACATATTGAGGTTGCAAAGTATTATCATAAGTCTGCTTCACATATTGTAGTAAGTTAATCCGATAAATTGGAAGAAGCAATGTTTTTTGGTTTTGCTTACATCCCAACCATTTGAATTTCATTTTCCGGGTGGTGAATGATTGATCTAACCAATGGTCAGGTGCCATCTTTGATTATTTGTTAAGTGATCCTGATCATACCATATTACATCTAGCAGTAGTTATTGATGGAATGACATTCACGGTTACTTAAACTTATGGATGATTCTACACTTCCTTTTCATCCAAATAATTATTACTTTCAAACTGATACTGAAATTAATTAATTTGTTTGCTTCATGGCTACTGGATCTTGATCCCCGCCTCATTCTAATCTAGTTAAGGAAGACATTTTTGTCATATACTTCTTTCTGACTTAGCGTAACTTCTAGTTAAAATTCTTGACAACTTGGTTCAAGTCAGATTTATTTCTATGGGAAAGCTAAAGAATATAAAATATCAAATTGTTTTTTCCATGACGAAATTGATTGTCGTTCTGTTACTATGCACAGGTGTGTTAGATTTGCTACGGAGGTTGCTGGTGTTCAGGATCTTGGCATGTTAGGTCGTGGCAGTGGAGAGGAAATAGGCACATATGTAGAAAAGCTAATGACTAGTGAGCTGTCAGGAAATGTGATAGATATCTGCCCTGTTGGGGCTCTGACTTCTAAGCCATTTGCTTTTAAAGCTAGGAACTGGGAGCTAAAAGGTACAGAGACAATTGATGTTACAGATGCAGTTGGTTCAAACATAAGAATCGACAGTAGAGGTCCAGAAGTCATGCGGATTGTTCCACGCTTAAATGAGGTTATCTACTTTAACCCTTTTGCCACTCTCATGATGCAATTATGTCATTGACTGAATCTATTCCACAAAATATTTTGGCATGTACCCTTTTTTTTATAGCTTGCATTTTGTAACAGTCATGTACTACTAGTACTAGCAATCACTACAGGATCTGTGGTGTTCTTTGTTGGTCATGTTCTATGGAACTCCTAATACTATATTCTTCATTGTAGAAGTTTTTCTGTAGATTCTTGGGCTCCGTCCCAACTAGTTTGTGTTGCCTGAGTCATACGGCTGGCTATAGGCGGGTGAGGGTACCAGCAGGAATTTTCTGTGTACAGAGGGAATCAAACTCGAGAGCTGCTTAAATGAGAAGTTTCTTATCATTCCACCCCAACTCCTTGCAGGTCATACAACAAATTATTTTACATTAATCTAGTACAAAAAAATTGGCTAGGTTAAATTATCTCCTAAAAGCCAAAGCTTGAGGCCTGCACTATCGGGAATTCTGAATTTTGACTGGATCTGGTACTGACAGTTAAAATGTTATGGGAAATCACTGTAGCGTATGGCATCGAGTGTAGTGCTTGGGTGTGGATCCATCAGTTATCGACTCTTTCTGAAGTTTGCTTATCACTTGGTTCACATGGCTGCCAGGGATGGAGGCACCTACTCATGACATCCCTGACCATCACTTGGGCACATATGGTTGCAATGTAACTGCATCATTCTAGGGGAAGAGAGGTGTTATCAAAGATCACCACATCATTTATTTGTTAGCGACTGGGGGATTGGATAGCATCCACATTCGTTTGAGTTTTGTTTTTGCCTCACATATACACTAGTACATTTTTGTTTCTATATACAAGTTGGATGATTACCTGATCCTTCCTAAAAAAACACTGTTAGGATAGTCTTATGCAACATGGTGCAAGGGTCTATTGGAAACTTACCAAGAGGAAAATAGGGGGGGGGGGGGGGGTNGGGGGGGGGGTTGTGTTCATAATGGTAAAGTTCAAGATGGAGATAGTGAAGGGAAAAAGGGAGATAAACCTAGATCATGAGGAAGTAACAAGAACCAACAAGCTACAAATCATTAAACCTTACTTCAGTCTGCCTGAGTATGTTTTCTTAAACAATTTTTTTATGGTACCTGGTCGAAGAACTGAATTGACAATTATGATAGAATTTTGTTATCTTTTTACATTTGCAGCTCATGTATTTCCTTTCCTTTAGGAAGTTATATCTCTGCCTAATCTTTTCTATGTGCATCTGCATGATTTGACCTCGGTAGCTGTTATCCATATGGCCAGCTTGCTTAGAGTAGCTTTGGTTATTGAAGGTATTTGTCAGTTCCTAGATTTAACCAGCTCTCTGCTGAAAGTATGTTTCTACATTCGACACATAAATTTCATCAGGAGTTTAGCAATTAGTTAGCTGAGATATTCGGTTTGATCTACGTCATCTGGAGCAGGTTGAAGGTTTGATTGCTAACATCATTCTGATATTGCAGGATATTAATGAGGAATGGATATCAGACAAGACACGTTTTTGTTATGATGGTTTAAAGAGACAAAGATTGAATGATCCAATGATCCGAGGTCCTGATGGCCGATTTAAGGCTGTCACTTGGAGGGACGCTCTTGCTGTGGTTGCTGAGGTAGCACATAAAGTTAAACCTGAGGAAATTGTTGGAATTGCTGGTCGGCTTTCGGATGCTGAATCGATGATTGCATTAAAAGACTTCCTAAACAAGATGGGATCAAATACTGTTGCCTGTGAAGGCAACGGCTTGAGTCCTAATGCAGATATACGATCTAGTTACATTATGAACACAAGTATTGCTGGTCTTGAGAAGGCTGATGCATTTCTTTTGGTTGGTACTCAGGTATGTTTATATCTTCAAAGTATAAGATCCACAAATTCTGTTATTCTGATTTAGTATTTTCCTTCAGTATGCTTGGAGCTGAATATATACATCTCCTTCTTTACCTTTAGAATGATGGCATTGCTTTATTAATCAAATGCTTTATTTTCCTTATTTGGCAGTCCTTTTCCTCAACATGGTGATGTGGCAAAAACTAGCTATAGTTTGTTAGTTACAATAGGGAACCAAAAACTATCTGAATATAAATGAAAAATGAAACAGGAAATTCGCACAAGTAAAACTGGTTTTTAGAAAAAGGTGATTGATTTAGTTTAAAAAGTTTCTGCTCTTGGTTTGCTTTTTAAGTTACTATTTTACTTGCTATATGATGCTTTTCCGCAAGAGATTAACCAAGCAAGACTGAATATAAATGATTAAACGTTTGAGTCACTTGACTAAGTTGCTGCTTGGGTATTACCATGTATGCTTGTTTCATCATTTTGTCAATCCTGTGTAATAACTATTGTATACTGATTTTTTGAAAGAAATAACATAGTAACATACTGATTTTGTATTAATGTCATCATCATGTCAGCCAAGGGCAGAAGCAGCTATGGTTAATGCAAGAATCCGGAAAACAGTAAAAGCAACTCAAGCCAAAGTGGCTTACATTGGTCCTCCATCTGACTTCAACTATGATGCTCAACATCTTGGCACAGGCCCCCAAACCCTCCTTGAGATTGCTGAAGGCCGTCATCCATTCTGCTCAACACTTCAGTCTGCTAAGAACCCTGTTATAATTGTTGGTGCTGGGATATTTGAACGCCAAGACAAAGATGCCATCTTTTCCGTTGTCGAAAACATAGCAAAGCTTTATAAAGTTACAAGGCCAGACTGGAATGGTCTTAATGTTCTACTCCTGAATGCAGCTCAAGCTGCTGCACTGGACTTGGGTCTTGTGTCTAGTCCTACTGAGAGCATCCAGTCTGCTAAGTTCCTTTACTTGATGGGGGCTGATGATGTGAACTTAGAGAAGCTTCCATCAGATGCCTTTGTGGTTTACCAGGGACATCATGGTGATAAGAGTGTTTACCGTGCAAATATCATTTTACCTTCTGCTGCATTCAGTGAGAAGGAAGGTACATATGAGAACACAGAAGGTTGCTCTCAGTGGACAGTCCCAGCAGTTCCCACTGTTGGTGATGCAAGGGATGATTGGAAGATAGTTAGGGCGCTTTCCGAAGTGGCTGGCGTACAGTTACCTTATGATAACCTTGCAGCTGTTCGTGCCCGCATAGGCATGGTGGCACCCAATCTGCTTAGAGTTGATGAGAGAGAACCATCTGCAGTTTCAACTGATCTGAAGAAGCCAGAGCCAAAACAACAGTTGGGCTCTGAACCATTCAGAGCCGCAGTTGAGAACTTCTACATGACAGATGCTATCACTCGGGCCTCAAAAATAATGGCACAATGCAGCTCAATGCTGTTGAAGAAGTGAAAGGTTTAGCCGATTTGAGGCAAGTACTATTAGAACTGTAGTTTTATTCTTGTAACCAAAACTGATGCATGCTTTCGATTCACAAGAACTGGATATTTATATTCCAGGCTGCCGCACAGACGATGCTCATAAATGGCAGTTCAAACTACATCTTTTTTCAGTGTTTTTTCCCTGTGTAATGCAGAAGGAACTTGAGATGATTTTTGTGAGATCATTGATTCTTCGGTGATACCTGCGTGCTTCCAAGGTTGGCAAATGTTCGTAAATAAAAGGGACAGTTCATCATTTTGCAAATTCATAGTTCAATGTTTAAACTAAGAATTCCAAAGTCTGGTTGGTAAAAGTTGAGTACCGTTAATTTTGAATGAACTTTCCTGTCTGGCATCATCTATTTTTGAAATTATCTAAGTAGTTCGTTTAGATGTCTCAGAAGCCAAACTGTTTTGTTCCTGTTTTGAACAAAAGATTTAGTCATAAATTAAAAAGGAAATAAGAAATATGTGGAGTTAAAAATCTGAACATTTCATTATCAATCTGATAGCGATTCATACATGTGGAGCTGAATTTGTTTCATATATTTGAATATATCAATCTGAACTACAAGTATATTACGAAAATTCTTCAATTTGTACTGTGAATGATTTGTTTTCGATATACATCGTAGAGACTTATAATATCATTATTAAATTTGTACGAATTAATATATTCTCGTAACTATTGTGCGATGATTGTATAAGGAAATTAAAATAATAATATTGATCAACGATACTCAAACTCGCCATTTGTAAATTAATAGATATTTATTGAATGAATTGAAAAAATAAATAAAATTGTTACCATTTCATCAAAAGGAGAGTGTGAACTCACTTTTATGTTTGCATATTTGGAGTCACTAACAACGAATTTCATTTTTTTTAAAACTAAAATTATTAATAATTTTAGAAGTTTATGAAAAATTATACAGAAATAAATTTACGATCATGTACCTTGTTTTTCAAAATTGTATTTACTTATTCAATTAATGTTATTTAATAAAGAGGTAATATGGTAAAAAATAATTGTCGTAATGATCAGTTGGGGTCCTTGAGATGGAGTTGCACCTGGAGAAAAAAAACAACTGATTGAAAACTAAAACAGTTGGTATGAATTTAACACCCTTCCAACTGGTTTAATAGAATGATGCTAATTAACATACAAATCCAGATATTTTTCTAATTTTATACTCAAAGTTATTAATATTTTGACTAATTCAATGTTTGATAATGACAAAAAATGCTCAACTTTGAAGCGAAGCTTTATTATATCCATTTAATATTCTAAATTTATCCTTTTTTTAAATAGGTTTGGTAAATAATGTTTCATAGGATCAGGATTGTTTCAAATAATATGATACGGAGTTGCTTAAAACTTGAAGTTAAATTTAAATAATGTCAACTTTTTAATCTGAAAAGTTATTTGTTTAACGGTTTTTAACGTTCATTTTCCTTTAAATATGGCTAGCTAAGTAAAAAGGAAAATATATCAAGAAAATCGATTCAGCTTTAATTTTTTAAAATCTGAAAATGCTTAGGTGATGTTTCAATATAAAGAACTACTTGTGGAGCCTAAATAATTAAAATGATAAAAAATAATTATTGTTCTACTTTGAATACTTATATATATATATATATATATATATTAATACTGCATAAAATTCAAATCCATATAATATAGTTAGTTATATTTTATATATATCGACTACCAAGTTAAATTTTTTTGAACTCCAAATTATAATTTTGATTTATAATACAACTATATATGTCTTAGTGTCTTTCGGTGTAGCATTATAAGTTTGCGCAGCCTAAGATTATTTTAAATAGGATATTTAACGGTAACTTAAAAAACCTATAGTAAAAAACGGTAACTTATAATAATAAATTATTAAAACATCTGTTATTACCGCCTTAAGTAACAAAACTCCCGCCCTAAATATTTTTATTCTATTATATAATAATCCCTCCGCTTTAGTCCTCTCCTCTCTCGCGCTCTCATCGATCTCTCGCACTTAACAGCTCTCTGCGCTCTCTCTCTCTCTCTCTCTCTCTCTCTCTCTCTCTCTCTCTCTCTTGCCGGTAGCCGCACTGCCGAAGCAGAGGACGAGGAGGTGGCGCGTTCCTAAAGCTCCGTCCATGGTTCTTGGAATCCCCGACATCCAGGATCACTTCTATCTCAATCTGCTCGACTGGGGCAGTGCTGATGTGCTCGCCGTCGCCCTCGACGACATGGTCAACCTCTGGGACAATTCCAAGAAGTCCGCTTCGGAGCTCTGCTCCGTGGAGGATTCCTTTGTCACCAGTCTCAGCTGGGCTCCCGACGGGCGGCGCATTGCGGTCGGTCTCGACTCGTCGGAGCTCCAGCTATGGAACTCGGTTTCCGGTGGCATGCTCAGAACCTTGTCCGACGTGCACGGCGGCTACCGAGTCACGTCGCTCGCTTGGAAGGACGACAACGTTCTGGCTACAAGCGGAATAGATGGTGACATACTCCTCCATGATCTCAGACTGGAATCTCCTGTCGTGCAAACTTTCCAGGGCCACACGGGAGAGGTCTGTGCCCTCAAGTGGTCCGCCTCCGGCCAACATCTAGCGAGCGGAGGTGATGTCGAACTACTCCATATATGGGATGTCTCCATGGCCAACGAACGGACCCCATGGCTGTACAGGATGCACGAACACACCTCGACAGTCAAAGCCCTTGCGTGGTGTCCTTTCCAGAGCAATCTTCTTGCATCCGGCGGGGGTCGCGGCGATGGCTGCATCAAGTTCTGGAATACCTCTACAGGACGCCAGTTGAACTCTGTGGACACAGGTTCTGAGGTTTGCTCCTTACAATGGAGTAGGCACGAACGCCAGCTGATCAGTTCTCATGGAGGCCCTCACAATGAACTTGCTGTCTGGATGTACCCTTCCATGGCCAAGGCTGGCGAGCTAATAGGACACCGTAGCCGAGCTTTGTTCACAGCCCAAAGCCCTGATGGGTACACTATGGTTTCAGCATCTCCTGATGAATCTTTAAGGTTTTGGCAATTTTCTGGAGATTCAGAGGTGCCCAAGCCCAAGGTTCCTAAGTCGACGGGTCCTTTTTCCGGCTGTAGTTTTAGCCATATCAGGTGATGTTCTCAATTAATTACTGTGCAGGTGCCAAGGGAAGACATCCAGGTGCAACCAATATAATATATTTTCAAATATGCATCATGCTATGAATATAATAAATAGATAGGATTATAGATAGAACTAAATCAGCCTTGCATAGAAACTTATTAAGACTAAAAACTGTAGTAAAACTTCCCTAGTGTAGCAGCATAATTCCCTATTCATGTCAATATATGATCATATGAATGGTCTCTTATGATCAATTCATGTAGGTTTTCATTATGGGTGCACATATTGATCAGCTTCAGATCATTAAATATTTAGATAGCAATCTAGCGATATTTCTTCATGTATCTATTGGCTGTAGGCATGCGCATGTCTGCGCCATATCTTTTGCTACTCATTCTTCCAAGTTGCTGCATCATTTTAGTCAATCCTCTATATATGCTTATTGTAATTACACAATATGTATATATGCTTGCTGTATCATTTTGGTCAATCCTGTGTAATTGGATACTACTTACTGACTTCTTTTTGAAAAAAAATAGCATACTGATCTAGTAGCTAGTGCTGTGTTAGTATGCGAGCCAAGAGCAGACAGTAAAAGCAAGTCAAGGGAAAGTTTAACTAGAAGAATCATGTAGTTAAAGTTGGCAAGCTACAAAGGTTTGAACTTTACTTCAGTCTACCTGTGTATTTCTTAAACAAAAATAGTTTTTGATGGTACCTGTTTAAAGAAGTGAAGTTTATTTCTTAGATTGGTAATTATGATATAATTTTAAATATTCTTTTTTTACATTTTGTAGCTCATGTATTTCCTTTACTTAAGGATAATTTAAATGGTGTGTTGACATGCTGATAGTTATATACTTAAATCTCTGACTAGTCTTTTCCATGTGCATCGCTTGAATTAATTTCAAACATGGGCATTGCATGGTTTGATCTTGGGTAGCTGTTATCCATATGGTCAGTTGTTTCCTTGGTGTAGTTTTGGACATCCATAGGTGAAACTGAAAGTATTGTGCCCCAACTTATTGATTTAGCCAGTCGCTGCTGAATGTAAGATATACATTTGACACATAATTTTTGCCATGGAGTTTAGCACTTCGTTAGCTGACAAATTCAGTTTGATCTGTTCCATCTGGACTAAGTTGAAGATTGGTTGTTAATAGCATTCTGATATTAGACAAGACATGGTTTATGATGATTTAAAGATACAAAGATTGAACGACCCAATGATCGAGGTTCTGATGGTCGATTTAAGGCTGTCACTTGGAGGGATGCTCTTGCTGTGGTTGCTGTGTTAAAAGACTTCTTAGATGAGATGGGATAAAATACTGTTGCCTGCGAAGGCAACTGCTTGAGTCCTAATGCCAATTAATGGTCTAGTTACCTTATGAACAAAGTCTTGAGAAGGCTGGTGCCTTTCTTTTAGTTGGGACTCAGGTATGTTTATTTCTCCAAGGTATACGGTCCAGAAATTCTGTTCTGATTTAGAACTTTCTTTTGGTATGTTTGAAGCTTCACCTTTAGAATGATGCATTGATTTATTATTCAAAGGCTCTATTATCCTTATATGGGAGAGGGAGTCCTTTTCTTCAGCATAGTGATTTGCCAAGAACTAGCCATAGTTGGTTAATTACAATAGGGGGGCAAGTACTACCTTTCAACTTTGGTATAGATTGTCACATTCCCAATTCCATAGAAAACAAAATTGGAATTTCACGCAGAATATAAGCTATTTTTTAAAAAGTGATTTATTTAGTTCAAACTTTCTGCTTTGGGTTTGTTTTCCATGTTTTTCTGTCTTTTTGTGGTTGTCACATGATGCTTTTCTGCAAAAGATTAATCAAACAAGACTAAATATAAATGATTAATTGTTTGTCTAGCTAAGTTGCTGATCAGATAGTACTATGCTTGCTTTATCATGTTGGTCAATCCTGTGTAATAGCATGTTGATTTTTTTTTTAAAGAACCACCATACTCATTTTGTATTGATATGATCATCCAGGTGCAACCAAGATAATATATTCTTAAATATGCATCAAGTTTTCATGCTATGAATATAATAAATAGATAGGATTAAAAATAGGACTTGATCAGCCTTGCTAGAAAGATATTAAGATTAAAATTATAGTAAAGTTTCTTTTGTGTAGAATCATTCCCATTTTTTCTCAATCGCTTTGCATATAAATTAATGTTAATATATATATTCCGAGTTAATGATCATATGAATGGTTATTAATTCATGTAGGTTCATTATAGGTGCACATATTGATCAACGCTAAAAATGTTCAAATAATATGTAGAGATATTTCTTCATGTATCTATTGGTGGTAGGCATGTGTATGTCTGCGCCATATATATTTTCGTTCAATTATCACTTTTCTTTCGGTGAAGTAAGTTCTTTTGCTACTCATGCTTTAAAGTTTCTGCTCTTGGTTTGTCTTGCTACATGAAATAAGTTCTTTCTTGTAATTTTTTTTTACTTGCTACATGATATTCTTCTGCAAGACAGATTAACCAAGCAAAACTGACGAGTCATTCAGCTAAGTTGCTGCTTAATTAGATAGTACCCATCTATATATGCTTGCTGCATCATTTTGGTCAATCCTGTGTAATAGCATACTGCTTACTGATTTTCTTTTGAAAGAAATACATACTAATCTAGTAGTTAGTGGTATGATCATATGCCAACCAAGAGCAGAAGCAGCTATATATGGATAATGTGAGAATCCAGAAGACGGTAAAAGCATCTCAATCCAAGTGGCTTACATTGGGCCTCCATCTGACTTCAACTATGATGCTCATAATCTTTATAAAGGTCCTCAAATCCTCGAGATTGCTGAAGGCTGTCACCGATTCTGCTCAACACTTCAATCTACTAAGAACCCTGTTATAATTTGGCCTATTTAAGGCAATACTTTTAAAGGTTTAGTTTTGTTGTAACCAGAACTGATTCTTGTTTTCGATTCATCAGAACTGGATATTTACATAAATGGAAATTCAAACTACATCTTGTTTTAGTGTTCTTCCCTGTGTAATTCAGAAAGAATTTGAGATGGGTTTTTTTGGGAATAAGAAATATGTGGAACAGATTCAGCTCTACATGTATGAACTGTCATCAGATCTATAATGAAGGGCTCAGATCAACATATGAAACCCTTTATTTTAAATGAAGATAAAGATCTGAGTCATTCATTATAGATCTGATGACAGTCCAGAGCAAAATATGCTCCACATATTCCTTAACCTATTTTTTTTTTAGATCATGATTCATGGGAATAGAATTTGCCTGTACATTTCTAAGGTTGGCAGATGTTCACAAATAAAAGGGATGAATTCATCTTTTTCAAATTCCTAGTTTCATGTTTAAACTAAGCATTCAAAAGTATGATAAATGAACTTGAGCTTCGTTAGTTTTGAAGAACTTTCCTGTGTGGCATCATCAAATTCTGAAATTACTTAATTAGTTCTTTTGATGTCTCAGAAGCCCTTCGGTTATGCGAAAAAGAAATGAGAAGAAAAGGAAGAAACTTGAACAAGATTTGTTTAATGAAAAAAGGAGAAAAAAAAACTGAAGGGGGCATTTGGATAAGGGATGAAAAAAGACTTTCTTCATCTTATTTGGATAGATAATTCAATGAAAGGCAGAGAAATATTAATTGTATTCTCTTTAAAAATTAACTAAAATTAATTTATCTTAAATTCTATTATTTTCTCTTCTTAAAGTTTTTTTTTATCGTTCATCTCATCTCCTTCGTTACCTTAACTTTCATTACATTTTAGAGAATAATCTCACTAGTTTACTTATTTTAGGAAAGTCCTCGTATTGCCTTAACTTTCATACCCTTTTAGAGATGTCTAAATATAAAATCCTCACTTTTCGAAATTATCGTTTACTCAAAGACTGAAAATGCACATTATAAACTAACAAGTTCAAAAAATAATGTAACTTGAAGAATTCATTCAAACACAGGATTTCTCACCAAATATTGTAAACACCTAGTAAAAGCTACACTTATAAATTAACAAAATATAGTAAAAAGACTATCGCTAAATTGTGGGTATTAATTTCACATTGGAAAAACTCATCCGTTGTGCATGTGATATGGGACGAAAAACTCATCCATTACCTTAACTCATCCGTTATATATTATATATGAATAATATATAATATTTTAATATTATAGCAAACATAATTGCGATAAAGAGATCCAACTATGCCTGATTTTTTTTCAAGAGAAATCTGTAAGCATGCCATAGCAAACATTTCTTTTTTGGAAGTTACATGGTTACTCATAATTTTAAAAACAATTGCTATTAATTCATCTATATAATTTAAATTATTATGACAATATTAATTATATAAGTTGGCCAAATAAGGTACGAGGCTAGATCAAGTCAAAGCCTAGCAATTTCATATTTATTTGGCATGAAAAAAGAACTAGGTAAAAAAATACCAGCCGCCATAATTAGATCCAATTATTGATGTAAAAATACCACATATTATAGCATCCAAAAGGTTGGACATCAAACCCTACCAAATAAACATTAAATTCTCGCGGATCATCTTTTTGCTGGGTTTCTCACCTTATCCACATATAAAGGCAATCAAGTGGGCATCTTGCAATAGCTTGACTTGCAACAACATGACATGTAGCCAACTTAATGTACATAAATACACAGCATCTAACTTTTCTTTACATTAAAGCTTCAATCTTTTCTTAACTTTAATCAGAGAGAAAAGAAGGGAAAAAATATACTATTGCATCAATCTGACCAGTTGAAAGTAATCTGCTTGTCACTGCCAACATTATGACTTCGTGCACTTCAGTTTACAAACAACTAAGAGCCAATGACAGTTATTTGCAACAGGCAATTAACTCCCACAACCACAAGTCTAGTTGCTTAAATTTGACAACTTTAGACCACCCAAGGGACAATGTAAAAAAGCAATCCCGTAAAAGATTTCTAGTCGACAGAATGTAATCCAGGAGAAACCCTTGAGACATCCAAGCCGAAGTGGCACCTGTAATACAAATTGATTTTTTAAAGGATTGACCACAAAATTTCTTTCAAACAGGATAGATGCACATACATGCATCAAAGAAAATCGTAGTGATAGAGTAATAAGAAGAATTTGAATGTTCCATCAAATAACACTGCATCATAACCAGTAATCAGAAATCTCTTGCAAACAGGATAGTTGTACATGCATACATTAAAGAAAATCAAGGTGGTAGACTGATAAGAAGAATTTGAAAGTAAAACACAGTGCACCGTAACCTGGGATCTATGCTCGGACGTCAGAGAAAATCTAAGACCCTATAACTAAATTATGCGTCAAGTCTCTTTTAGGTAAACTCTGGCAAAACATCTATGATAAGAAAATCTTTACGAACATTAGAGATTATTCATCAGCGATAAAGTTAGATAGAGCTAAGAGAACCTACGAGATCTCGTAGACTTAGGAAACTTAACTTGTAACCGGGATATATTAAATTGTGTAGTGAGTTGAGGTTTTGAATACATATCCCCCTCCATAAACCAGCTCTGTTATTACGGCAGCCTAGGAATCCAGGGGCAAGCACACAAGAATTCTTTGGACTTGTGGTGGATTGATGTGCAATTGTCCATGGATTCTATATATTATAGAATTAAGAAAATGAAAAAAATAGTGTAACTTTCCAAGATTTGAATAAGTCGAAGCAATAGCTTCTTACTTCTATATCTTGGCAAAGAAACAAACAATCACTTTGCTAACAGCTGGTTTATCTTTGGATATTCCCACAAGAAGGTTTGTAAAAAGACCTTCTGAGAACACATGCGGGTCTGCGAAATCTTTTTTTTTCAGTTACATTAAGACATTTAATATATGAGAAGAAAACATTAGTTTCCTTTATTGCAATTTTGATAATAGTTGCATGTCAACATCTCTATCAGTGATCAAATCAGCAAGGCTCATGTGAACAGAACTCCGCAGGAACTTAATATAGAAGTACTCCATGAAGATAAACTCGAAGATATCTTCCAACATGTGGTAAATCTCTTATTGAGCCTAAGAAATACATAAACCTGCGAATTTGGCATAGCTAGTGACACAAAATAAGGGAAGAATTAGGCTACGACACAATCAGTTTGTGGCCATGTCGACTAGAAACCAGGGTTTAGATGGCAAGGACACAAACGATAGAAAAAAGGTACCTGATACTGATTTACCCGACCAACATATTCAAGGAAGAAAACAAGAGTAGAAAAGTCTGCATAAATATTTAAGAAGTTATTATTCTATTAGCTTGGCTTTGTTAAATGAGATTTGTGCAACCACACATGAATTTGTCAAGTACAGATGCATCACACAAGGTAAATATATAAATTTAGCTACTTGTACTGCAATATTATGCTGGAACTATTTTTTTCTTGAAGTATGCCTACATGAAAAGGTTACAGACAAGAAGCATGGCTGATATAAGGCTACTATGCGCCAGCTCACAGAATCACGACTAAAAAATTGAAGTATCTGATTGAAGGTCAAACTATTAATTAGATTGTTTGTTTATATAGGATAGTTTCTAAATGAAAAAAAACACATGTTACTTCATAAACATACGTAAGGAAATTTACATAGTTGACAATTTCTCTGAATACAAGCTATTTATCCCCTTTCTAGTGTTGAAGATGAGTTATACTTTAAATATTCATTCTCATATTAAAAATGTAGAGCGTAAGATGATCCGTTACCTGAAAATCAAGATCATTCATGGGATAACTTGAAATTTTGTGGAAGCACAATTTCCATTTTTAACAGATCCATTTAATGTGAAATCATCTTGGTTCAGCAGATATCCATCATTGGCAATGCATGTATTACTATGAGCCAAATCAGTATTAGGAAATTCCAAGTCATCCATGGCAAACCGACTGGAGAGAAAAGTACCTTTACCAACAAAACCAAGACTACTCCCTTGATCTTGAACAGGCAACTTCCCTGAAATTATACTACTAGCAGTCTGAACATCGCAGGTGTTAGGTGTATGACTAACAAATCCATTAGGATGGCTATTATTTCCATTGGGGCTTTGCCCTTCTCGACTATTGCTTACAAGAGTAGGCGAAATCATCCTTGATGTCTCAGATCCCATAGTTGAATAGCTATTTGTCACAACAACATTATTGAAGCCTCTACCCAAGGATTGCCTTATAGTGGATGGTTCAACATGTAATTGAGATGAGAGTTGGTTGTAATCCACAGAGCCAGCACTTAGATTAGGATTATGGCTGATGGATACAAGATTGTTCTCGGACTGAAAAGCAGACGATGATGGAGAGGAGGCTACCATTGGATTCTGACCAATTACAACCGGGTTTCTCACTGTCTGGAAGCTCGTAAATTGTTGTGTAGGTGCCATTGCGGAGTTCTGATTTAGGATCCTCGGATCATTTGCTAATGAAATGTTGGGCAATGACTGAGAAGGAACAACATTGGAGCTCGGATTAATGAGAACTGGATTATTCCCTCTCTGCAAGTTGGCGGATGGTTGAGAAACAGAGTTCTGATTCATGGAAACAAGAGTGCTTCTCACTTTCATATTACTAGCTCTTTGACATGGTACTACAGGAAAGTTCTGATTTGCTAGGACAGAACCACTCTGAAACTGAAAACTTTCTGATGGTTTAAGAGGAACTAGACAAGATGGTTGAACATTAAACAGATGGTGTGGGTCGGATAATACAGGATGTGCCTGTTGCTGTTGTACCATTGTTGGCAGCATGTTACAGTCCTGAGAAGTATTCATCCTTCCAGCACTGCTTCCAGACGTCAAGGCGCCAAAGGTGTTAGAGGACCAAATTGGAAATGACGATATACTCTGTCCCTTTAGCACAGGTTGAACAAATGATATCCCTTTGTCAAACATAAGAGGCTTATTTTCTTGCAGTGAACCTTGCTGTATAACTGATTGATCAATCACTGGCCGTGGTACACTTAGAGAAGGACAATCTAGAAGTTCATCTTGCAACGCAGCCAAAGTTTGTGCAGGAATTTGACCAGTGGCTGCTAATGTTTGAAAATCAATGCTTCCCAGATGACCAACTTTAGCATTTGAAGAAGCTCCACATAATGAATTAGGAAGTATACTATGTTGTTGAGCAACTCCACTCAATCTCTTTAGATACAATCTGAATTTCTGCACATCAATTTCCAAAATATGTCAAATCTATCATGATCAATCAAAGAATTTCACAAGTAGTAATATAAGCCATAATTCTTGGGCGAATATTAAGTCAAAGACATAGATGTTCCACAAACGTTATCATGATTCAGAAAGATTTCTGATATGATACCACAATACCCCACTCATTTTAGAAATCAGTTAGGGAGATAGTGGACTGATTTAAGGAGTTGATGGGGAGTTACAGAACATAACGTTCCTCTTTCGGAACCATGTTTTTCATTCTTAATTGAAATCTAAATCAGTTTCATTGTAGATACTAACCCTTAGGTCATAAATAAGTTGTTGGTTCTAACTTTGTTTTTAGCTTCTAAAAGTTTACTTGCCATCCTTGAAACTGGAGTTTGGTCCGAGGCACACAGATTGTTTTATTGGACTAGTTTTGTTTAAGATTCTTGCATAACAATCATGTTAATGGCTGGGTGATAAGAGGTAATGGAATATATGAGAGATAATTATGCAAAATCTCACTCATTTTAGAAATTAGTGATTTAAGGAGATACTGGGCTGATTTAAGGAGTTGCTGGGGAGTAACAGAACATCATATTCCTCTTTCAGAACCATGTTTTCAATTCTTAATTAGATTATAAATCTGTTTCATTATGGATATTAACCATTTAGGTCATAAATAAGTTGTTGGTCCTATCTTTGATTTTATCTTATGAAAGTTTTTTTTTCTGCAAAATAATAGCTTCTGAAAGTTGACTTGCCATCCTTGTAATTAGAAATTGGTCCGCTCCACGCAGACTGTTTTATGATATTAGTTTTGTTTAAGAATCTTGCATAACTATCTCTAATATATTTCATTCTATCTTATAACACATCCGCTAACATTTTTGTAATAGAGAGGGTTATCCCAAGATGATGAGGATACAATATTCTAACCACAAATTGTCCTAATCCTGTAAATCGACCTACTAACACAAACTCCAATCACCCACTCAATCCACCTTTCATCTTATTGCTCAACAACCATTAGTCATGGTTTCCAAATTAAACACCATCGACTCATTGAGAGTGGATGAGACAACTCTCATGTCCCAAATTAGCAAGCGCCCCACCAAGCCCAACTGTCTTATGAGTCCATTGAAAAGGAAATTTATTCTACCACAAGAAGAAAATAATGCTAAAAGTCTATGGTGGTTAAATACCACACCTCGTCAACTCCATACCAACATGGATTCCCAAAATTAGAAGATGAACATATCAAGGGCGGATTTGAAACTTTAAAATACTTTTGGTATTATCAAACTCACTAAGACCAAAGGTGGATACTGCATCCATGTACCTAGAAGTAGATATGGTAAATTTTTGTTCACCGTGAATAAATCGTGAACTTACACTTTTATACAAGGAGTTGGTGAACTGTTGAAGGATACACTACCTAAAGTTCACAAGATAGTGACAAATGCTGAAAAAACAAATTTTATATTCGAAATAATTTACATAAGGTCAAATTCAAACCTGCAGATGACTAGCGACATTTTCTCTGGTCAAACCTGGAACATTCATCAGTTCGAGAATTCTTTTTGGCACCGCTTCTGCATCAGATCAAGCAAGACATCAGAAAGATTAGCTTTGAGAAAGTTTGGTTAAACCGAAAGGTTCATCGTAAGTTATTGCATTAAAAATACCACTACTTCATATGATGAAAGGCATACGTGATGCAGAATCTTACTATCAATTCCTAGCTGATTTACAGCATTGACAAACTGCTGATGGAGCTCCACAGACCAGACAACACGTGGCTTCTTTGATGAAGAAGGGTCTGCATTGTCTAATTCACTATCTTCATCTTCTTTAATATCTCTTTTCTTTTTCAAAGATTTCAAAGAACCGTCAGTTCCATCATTTGTGGCACTACCATATTCAGCATCATCATTCCCTTGCCTAACATGGTCGGATTCATCAACGCTACCAGAATGCTCAATCTCTTTATTGTCATGCCACTTTCTTCTAACAACATGCTGCCATATGTTTTGTAACTCTGCCATTCGGACTGGCTTAATTAAAAAATCACAGGCACCGTGCCTTATTCCTTTCATCACAATATTGAACCGTGTATCAGCAGACATCACTGCAAATCAACCATGGAAATGAGATTCAGAATAAGTAATACAAGTTAAAATTACCAGAAAAATTGGGATCACTTACTTATAACAGGCAAATCCATCTCGAGGCCAACTAATTCAAGTAGCCTGAACCCATCCATATCAGGCATATGTACATCACTTATTATAATATCATAAGCACCTCTATTTTCCCGTAGAAGAGACAGTGCTTTTGTAGCTTGACTGCAAGTTGTAACTAAAAAAGGGGGCAATTAGCTACTCAAGATTTCTACATCTTTGATATTAAACAAAATCAATGGTGATAATAAAAAGGATAGCATTTATGATACGGAATATGCCACAACATTGTTAGGTCACACTACAAATATTATATATCTCTAGGTGTATCAAAGCACTTCAATGAATAAAGAAATCAAGGAAGATCGTATAAGGAATGATTAATGACATACTTTATTCTCACAAAATATGTGGGATTGTGACCATCTCGTAACAAACCAGCAACTCTAGGAAGCTACTACTACATGTATCTAAAATATAACATGACATAATAATGTCAGGAACATAAGGTACTACTCATGTTACTATGAAATTTTAGATGTATATATGCATATAATATTACATTTAGAGCATAAATCAGCTCTTAAGCCACTCAACAATAGACGGTGTGGATAACCATGCGCTGATGCTACTAGTTATAGCAACAACACTATTTGTTCCACCAGCAAGTGTAGAGGTATTAGCAGATCGGATGCACTAGACTACTGGACTATGGCCAACAGCTTTGTAAGGGGTCAAAGACTCATTTAGTCATATATACATGCATACATATATTACATATATATACACAAACACACACAAAATAAATTGAGACATGATCCATCTTGTCTTAACTAAGATAGGTAGCACTTCAATTGATCACAAGAAACAGAATACCCAAAAAGGTCCTTTGCGGATTGAATAATCGTTATTGAATCACAGATTTTCAGAACTACTAGTAAGAATAAAATGACTGATTATTTTTTTTTTTCATACAAATATCATGCTTCTATTTGAAGTACCAAACATTTAATGATGAGTACATACTCGGCATTTTTTTCCCTCTACATACTCGCCATTTACATAAATTGGTAGCAATTTAACTAGTGAACATCTACTAGAATAAAGAAAACAAAAGAACAAATAAAAATAAGTCAAGTTACATAACAGTGAACTGCTCTAATTTACCACAGAAGCAGCAACAATAACAGAAGAAGAGACCACAATACAAGGATCCAACTTTATCATGCTCCATGGAATAAGGGGCAATAGCAATTAGAGCAAATGTTGAAAGCACGCATCCAGGGCAGACAAACCACACAAAAAGGGGCAACTTTTATCTCAATCGCCGAACTCACCCTCGTACTTGCAGTTGGACAGCATCCGCTTCACGACCGCCAGACAAGTGACGTCATCGTCCACCAGCAGCACCCTCATCCCCACCGGAAAGTTCTCCGGCAGCACCCGATCCCCACCCTCCACTGCCCGGCCGCCGCCGGAGTAGCTCGTCCCCATGCCGCTCATCTCAATCCCTTCTCCAATCCGATCCCCAACCAAAATCCAGCACCAGAAGAAGAAAGGAACACCTCTCCTCCTCCTTATCCGACCACTTCCCCACGGATCGCAAGAAAGCACTGCTAACGAAGAAAAGGGCAGATTCCAGATCACCGGACGCGCTGAGGGCGTCCAATTCGCGATCTAAAGACGCCACCTTTAACAAGTAGAAGAGGAAGAAGAAGAAGAAGAAGAAAAAACAAGGAATTAGTAAAAGAGTTTACTTGCAAGTTTTTTTTATTGGTTTTATTATCCAGTAAATTTGTCAGTCAACTGTACTCATTTTGATCATTAAAATTCGATTTTATAATGAAAATATCATTAAATATTTAAACTCTCATTAACTTTTGATTTATAATGAAAAGATTGTTAAACATTTAAACTCTTATAGACATTGTCCATGAGTTTTTTAATCAATAATATGTTTTAAACTTGATAAAAAATAAAAAAAAATTATTATTGATTTTGCATCGAAGAATTAAAATACCTGATAAAAAAGTCATAGCAACTTAAAAATTCACATGAAAATGAGTTTCTTTTCATATTTCATGGTAGATTTTTCAATATTTCAAGATGAAAAATTCACTTATTGAATTTATGGTATTTTTTAAGAAAGGATAGTATTTCTTTTGCAATATAATCTTATATTCAAAATATTACTAAATTATAATAAATCCCGTTCGAAGTGAACATACACTTATAACGTTAATATTTTATTAATTTTAAAAACTGATTCGACTGCAGAATAAAACTGTAACCTATATGCATGTAAAAAAAAGTAAATGTAATATGTTACCAAGTAAAACAAAGATTTATGTAAATTAACTCTTATATTTCATGCTCAATATTGGGAAAACAAGAATTTGCTAATCTTTGAGAGAAAAATGGAGATATCATATGGATAATTGATAATTGTATAGAAGCCATATAAAAGTTAAGGTATAATTTTGCTTATCAGTATATTGTGAGGTTCAAGTATACACAGTATGCAATTTTGTAAAGTATTTTTAAATTAATGCTACAAATTTTAGCAGTAGAGTACAGCACATATATATACATCATTCTCCAAAGTTGTTATTAGTGTTTTCTTGGTCTCCTCTTTTTGGAATATATTAATTGTCAAGTTTGATCTTCTTCTTTTTTTCTCAGTTTTCCGTTTTTGTGATTTTGTTTTGTACCCTCTGTATTTTTACGGATTGATTGATTGGTTTAGGTGGACTTGTTAGAGTGTTGACGTCAAAAGAAAACATGATAACAGCAAGCAGGACTTGTACTTGCAACATGGAATGTCTCTGTGTGTCATGGACTCTTTGCTGCTTATATGTTTCTGGATATGTGCTAGTTGATTTTTGGCAAGGGGAGAGGGGAATAAATGGGACACTAATAAAAGGTGAAAATTCATACCCCCTCCTCCCCACTATTAAGACTACTATGAGAAACTAATTTAAGAGAGCTCTAAATTCATTCATCAACATTAAAATATATCACATGAGAACATAATGAAAATGCATAGCCACAATAGAAGCTAAATTTTCAAAGTCAAATTTATGTATCTCTTTATTTCTTCACCTAACTTTTCTTATACTAAACTAATGGGCCTCCTTTGTATTCAAATAATATAAAAAACTTTTTTAAGTTATAAGTGATATTTACATATGAATCAATATTTTATGCTTTCAAAATTCTGCAAAAAAAAATTTACTTGCTAAATGTTAAATGGCCTACCACATAAGCAATTGGATTATGTAACATAGACAACGACTATCTCAACATGATTCTCAAACTCTCGAGTTTATTTTTTAAATTTTTATGAGTTTTATGGGTTCACAATTTCAAACGAATTAACTCGGAATAAAATTTTAACTTGGACTAAACTCAAGTAAACTCTCGAGTGTACTGGGTAAACTTTTTAAACTTAAGTAAGATGTTCAGTGGGCTTCATAAACTCTTTTTTTTTTAAAAAAAGACGAGATTCATAGACTCAATGAATACATGAGTAAATTAGAAGTATATAATCTTAAAATTTATCAAGTATTTTGAAAGTATCATTTGAATAAAATAAAATGAAATTAAATAGTTGTATCATTTATCCCTCATTTATATATTTATAATATTCACTCCTTTAAATAATTATAATTAATCATTTATTATTTTTTATGTGCTTCATTTCGTGTTTCACTTTATTTTAGAATAATACAAGTGATAAATAATGGTTGAGACATTTTTCATGTGTTTTTTACTCTTCTTTAATTATGTTCGTTTAATAGTTAACTTCTATCTTATGTCATTGATAGTGAAAATTTAATAAGTAGTTCACTACCGTTCTTAATTTCTTTTAAAATAACATTATATATGAACTATAGTAAGATGAATATTATTATATTTTGACTCATAAAAATCTTTATTTCTTTAATTATCAATCAAATAATTGAAATGCCATATTATTCATTTTATTTATATCAACAAATAATAAATCAATAAATATATTAATCATTTTAAAATTTAAAGTATCTTATTCATAAACTCTACGAGTTCATGTCTCAAGTCGCTCGAGTTTACGACTCGAGTTTACTAAATGTAAAACGAGTTTACTGAACCTCGAGTTTAAAAATTTTTCCTTCTCGAGTAAGGGAGTAACCGAGGCATCTTTTTTTTAAGTGAATTACTAGATTGATAATCAAGGGACGGCTGAGTCGTGATAATCCACATACAAAATATCTTCCAGACCCGGAGGAGGACCTTCCCAAAAAATTTCAGTCACGACCATTCTACCTATTTGTGCTAACTTGTCTGCTGCCCTATCGGCGTTTCTATAGCATTGTTTACATTCAAAAGATATAAAAAAGTGAAAAATATCTGTTATGATGTTCCATAGCTTCCAAGGAGTTTGAGTTTTGCGATTGATGATATCCACCAATATTTTAGAATCTGCCTCCAGAATAATGTTTCGATATCCCTGCTCCACTGCCATGCGAAGGTCGGCCAGTGCGCCCCAAGCCTCCACTTCCAAGGTTGAAGCTGCATCTCGTCTCAAAGCTCCTGCAGCTACACAAAGTCTCAAATTAGTTCGTATTAGGAACCTTGCTTCCCCGTTTCCCTTCTTGATGAAAAATCCATCTGAGTTAATCTTAGAAGCATCCTTTGAAAATCATAGTAGGAACTGGATTGGAGGATTCACCAGTTGCATCGATCCTCCAGCAATAACATAGGTTGAACTTAAAACAATAAGCTTAGGAGTAGATTTCATCTGGTCAAAAATGGTTCAAATGTGTCATCTAGGTGTCTTTAAGGTGAGATATATTTTGACAAAATTATTAATTCAACCAAACTTTCAAATATTTCATTACAAAATAATATTGTGCAATATTTTTTATTTTTTAAGATTATTCTATAGACAATTGATAATATAAACTTCATATATTTTGTTCAAACTCATTTTTTTTACTCTTTTATTTATATAAAATATATTAATAAAGTTCAACATTTTTTGAAGGTATTTTCGTGATTTTCTATTTAATAATTTAAGTTATTAGTACTCACTAAATACTATAATATAATATTATCGATAATTATAAAATAATAATCTATATAGTGGTGATCTAATTATCAGTTAATAAAACTGAAAATGCGCCAAACGTCCCTAGAGAAGTTAAATGAAATAAAATAGAGAAAATAAAAGAAAAATATATTAATAAGATAATAAAAAAACAAGAGGATTATGAAAAGAAGGAACAAAATATAGATATAATTTAGGTTAAAATAAAATTATGACTAATACATTTCATAAAATGATAATTATTGAAATATTTTAACTATTTTTGTAATATTTTATGCATTCTTTATCCCTTAAATCACTATAAATAATATTAATATATAAAAAAACTCGGCCACTTCCATTAGAATCTAAATGAACCGACTCAAAATGTTTTTTTTTATTTCATTATCATGGATCTTGTCAAATGATTCAAACTTAAAATATATTTCAATAAACGAATTGGATGTTCAAGTCAATTAAAAAACATAAGCAATTAGATTTTTGAATCATAGTAAAATACAATTTTAAACTTTAATTTATCTAAGGTCAATTATTGATAATTTTAAAATTACAGTGTTCAAAGACAATCTATTTTTCAATAATAGTAAAATATAAATTATAAATAAAAAATATTTTTTATTGTCGCTCGATAATTTAAGATTTCGTTTAGACTAATTTATATTTCAAGTAGCTCTTAATAAAAAAATATCGTTTTGGAAAAAAAAAGTGAAAAGAGGCAGCCATCCACATCAATATGAGGCTTATGAGCCATCTTTTATCTCCCGTTCCCGTTGGCTCTCTCACAGCCACCGGCAGCTGATCCCCTCAATGATGCTGCTGCCCGCCGCTCCAGCAGCAGGATCACTCCACCACCACCGCCCATGGCTCCCTCACTGCCGCTTCATTGTTCCCCAAATCCATGCGTCCGCCCCGCAGCAGCCGGTGGCGCCGACGTGCACTTCCTGGCACACGAGGAGGAGGATAACCGGACCCTTCGGGGCTCACGGAGGCCAGAACCTGCGGAGGGATGCTAACGGATCGTTTCTCTGCGGTGTCGCTAGACGTAGGGCGATCAGGTACGGCGACGACGACGAGGAGGGCGATGGCGATGAGAGCTACGGGCACAACTCGGAGATCGCCATGATTGAAGCTTATAGCGCGTCGGCGAGAGACGAGGCACTTCTAGTCAGGGCCAATGTGGACGACCAAGAGGAGTTGGTGCTCGTCTTCAAGGTAATTTTGTATGCCCGTATATTAGACACTATTGGGTTTTGTGAATGTGAAGTGTTCGATATAATTCGTCATTAGGATATATGCTGCTCCTCAGACTAATTGTGGAGTAGAATAGTGGAAAAAAAGCAACTTTTGTGCAATTGGAATTTGCCAAGTCTGCAACTTGTCATTCAGCTTCTGGATGAAATGATAACGATGGTTCAGATTGGTAATTGGTGAGCTTTCTATATGTAAATGCAGGGCTTCTCATCTTGCTTGAGTTCAAGTACTGCTTCAGATCCATCAAGAAGTGTTCTTCCATCCAGGGCTGTGATCCAGTGTATAGACGTGATACGAGGACCATTTGATCCTTCCAACATCGAGTACATAGAGAAGGATTTGACCTGGGAAGCCTTCAGGAGTCGTCTCCAATCTAACAGCCAATGAGAGATGCCCCTGATGGAATCTGAAACAGTTGCTCCAGATTTCTTCAGTTCATTCAGAGATATTTATAGGCTTCCCTTTGAACAAATGGTGGTCTTTGTGTATGAAGGCCGGCATATTTTATAGCAACCAGGTAACCAATCAATGCTGATTCAATCTGGGCTACACAATTTTGTTTCTGGAATTCTTACAGACATTGTTTAGAGAACTGCTGATTTTATAGTTATGAAATACTTCAATACTCGTTTGGCAATTCAATTCATGTCTGAAGTAGATTTGCAGCTCACAATTCCATCGAATGCTTATACATACATACAGATTCTACATGCATGAGATTAAGGAAGCATCGAAAGCAGAAATTACAAATTAGAAGTGGCAATCAAACCCTTTGAACTGACATTAACCAAAAAAATAACTGGTGTGCTGCTTGCCAGTTAGAAGCTACTTTGCACAAGTTTCCATTACCATTTAGAAGCCATCTACTTGTAAAAAGCTGGTTGGAGTTACTATAACCATTCCACTGAAACTGAATGAAACTTGCCATCTTATAACTTCAATTCTGCACAATTATTTATGTTGAGCTCACAATATGTGATAGCACTATCAGTGGTTGTAATGTCCTGTCAAGCACAGTTGTTCTTTATGATCTTGAGATGTTTCCTGTCCACTGGTGTCCACAATTTCATTCTGTGTATTATAAACCCCCAAATGCAGCAATGGCTGAATTCTATGAGTGAAATGGCTCAGAGATTATTACTAAAGATTAGGAGATGCTGCAGTTATGTTCTACATACCTCTATGACACGCCACATGTTAGTATGAAACCAAACCTATGTGAAAGGACCTTGTATCATCCCTCGGTTATACTTTTTTTTTATTGTAACCTGTGGACAACTTGGTATAGTTCTTAGTTGTGGCAATTGGAGAACAAATGACATTAGTTCTTAGTTGTGGTAAATGAAGGTAATTAAGAAGTACCCAATAATTCAGGAACTTATGTTGGTAAATTCAAGCAAGTCAATCACAAATTATGCATCCAGGAACTTTGGATCATGCCTTAATCTTGATGAATAATGAATTGACTGAATGTCATAATCTGAATTCCTGGCTTTGAGTATATTACATACACACACACATACATATATATATATATATAT